>JAOBRH010404278.1:0-11186 GCA_027575125.1 Umimayanthus parasiticus | reverse complement strand
CTGCCCCCCCCCCCCCCCCCCTCCGTAAAAAAAATATTTTTAAAAAAAAATTTGCACGGCACATGCCCAGAAAAGAAATTTGCAGACCTATTATAGCAGCAAAAAAGAAATTGCTCAGAAGTCATTCTTCCACTCCCCCCTCCACTCTCCCCCACGAGATTAACTGGTCCGTCCCTTATCCAAAAGAAAAAAAATCAAAGCTAGTGCCAATAAACTTATTTTATACTAACACGAAATAACAGGTTTTTGTTTAAGCCAACTGCACAAGAGAATGCAACTCTTATGGCGAGTCGTGTTTACTACCCGACCATACGAACCTAATACCATTTTTAATAGATGACTACTTCCCTTACTTTAAATCACGATATTGCTTTTAGGGTAATGGGGCTTACAACTCGACTGCCCCTGTGCCATCAAGCTTCCAAAGGTCTTGTAACAAACGTAAGACAATTGGTGACGAATGTTCTCCGTCAC
Organism: Umimayanthus parasiticus; assembly: GCA_027575125.1. Taxonomy (NCBI): domain Eukaryota; kingdom Metazoa; phylum Cnidaria; class Anthozoa; order Zoantharia; family Parazoanthidae; genus Umimayanthus; species Umimayanthus parasiticus. The sequence goes on along the minus strand of JAOBRH010404278.1, from coordinate 10,712 downwards.
CCAGTGATCAACCTCCTCCCGGCTCAGGTGCCGCAGCACATGCTGTCTAACCCCGGATGGGCGGAATGTGTCGAGTCCGTGGGGCGACCGGGGGTAAAGAGTCTGGTGCCACCGAACGGTAAGCGTAATATGTGCCGTAAATTATCGGGGGGGGGGGGGTGGTTGCTTCGCATGGCACCATCACCGGTCCCGCTTGTGCCCTTCCCCACTATACCTATTACTTTTTTCCTTGTCGTTTTATGTGTTTGTGTTTGTTCTCGTAAGGTGTTTTCAATTGAGCCGACAGAACAAAACAAAACCATTTTAAAAGCAACTAGCCCTTGGCTTATACCAGTTCATAGTGTGCGAAGATAGCGTAGTTGGTTAGATCTCTACATGACTGCCAAGCAGGAGGTCCCCGGTTCAATCCCCGGTAGTAACTGTAACCCCGTAGTGACTTGTATACACAGATTCGTAGCCCTTATAGTGACAAGGTTTCCACTGAAATTAAAAGATTAAACGATCTTTTTAAAGAAGGGAAAAAGTATTTCCTTACCTTTCCTTTCCTTACCTTAACTTTCATTTATTTTGTATCTATTCAAGGATAGAACTTTTATGTAGTTGCTGCCTGAGTTCACCACGAAACTAAAGTGAAACAAATATAAGTGATGCAATGCATTCATTCAAAACAATAGTGTTTCTATAACAATTGAGTTCGTTTTGGTAGTGCTATGCGAAGGAGAAGAAGGTGCGAGATGTGTGCAAGGTTAGCAGTTGATAAGATCTCTGACTGCCAACCAGGAGTTCCCGGGTTCAATCCCCGGTCTGGTCGAAGGTTGAACTTTAGGCGGCCTTCTTTCGCCACACCGTCAGTGGACAGAGACGTTAAGCCGTTGGTCTAGTCTCAGAATGGGGGATTCAGTAAAAGAACCCACACACTACTCGTTAAGGGTAGGCTAATGCCGGTGTTGTGGTCGGTGTTGAGGGCCACATGGAAGGGAACATCCTATGGATGGAAATGTGTTAAGGCCCATGGAAGGGAACATCCTATGGATGTAAATGTGTTAAGGCCCATGCAAAGGGACGCAACATTGTTGGCCAACAACACGCAACATTGTTGGGCCTAGTTTGCATGGAACCACAACTGGCACTTGGTGGCACTTGTTGCGTATAGTTTGAAACCGGTCAAACGTTTAGGCCCATGCAAACGGACGCAACATTGTTGGGAGTTGTTGGGTCCGTTTGCGTGGGCTTTGAACCTAAATAAATAAAGTACCTGTTCTTTTGATGGACTTGTAAGGTTATAAAAGGCTAATTGAGGCTAATGAAGGGAGTGATAGCTTGTAAGGATATAGGGAGGGCTGATGAATATATATTAAAGGGCTATTAATAAGGATAGAGATAGCCATAGCTAGTGGTTTATAACGAGAACTAACGGCGTTGAGTGACATATGTGCAATGTTTGACATTCTCAGGCCTTGCTCTCCATTATATCTTCACCAAGGACTCCATTGGCGTGTCAATGAACCCAAACAAGCATCATCCTTGTTTTGGAAACGAGCATCAGTTCGTTGAGAAACTGGAACATAATCTCCTGTTTGTAGCAAAGTTGATTGACAATAGTTTTTAATTAACTTAATAGAGGCACTCAAAAGAAATATTGAATCAATCTGGAAATGAAAGAATGTTAGATCTATGCAGAAGGATCAGGTAAAATGCTTACACCAAAGATAACCTAAGCTTTAAACTCGTGTATATGAACGATTGTAAGATCAATTCATGTTGACTTCTAATAAGCTGGAGCGGATCCAGGGGTGGTTCGGGTGGTTCGGTCGAACCTCCTAAAGTGAAACGGGAATATAATTTTTGCCATACTTTTTCTTGTGAAGAAAGGACTTGTTAAATAACAACAACAATTAGATAATGTAGGCGGACATTTGTGTGAACCCCCTTTCACTAAATCTTGGATCCGCCCCAGAATAAGGATAACATGGTTTCCGCGAAAATACAGCAAATTGCCCATAAATTGACACAAACACACGCTGCTTAACTCAACTGTTGTTTCAGTGTCTCGTGTATACTTTGGATTTTTTAAAAGAGTTTTAATCCCGTCCCATGGTCCCAAACTACACTCATGATCACTGAGGCAATATTCAAGGTGAGAAATGTTTGTTTGTGTCATTTCCTGGGCAATTAACTTAATTTTCAAGGAAACAACATCATCCCTACATAAAATCTATAAATCGATCCTGCGACTGTGTGTACACAAATTCGGAGTTTTTGGTGCAGCCTGTACTTACAGTTACAGTGACTACGCACTGGGTTGAATGAGATGGATGTGTTGCAAGAACGTAAACCAGTCCCGCAGAGGATTGCAAAAAGCAAGAGAATATACGGAGAGTAAAGGCTTTAACTCGCTAAATTTGCATACCATGCTCTTCTTAACATTGTGAAAGCTCAATCGCGTTATATTTTGGTAGAAAAAGGTTGCAAACTGTAAAAGTTAGATTTCAAGACGCTAGGTGTTTGAAGCTGCGTGTGGTCCGAGATCATGTACACCAGGTGCTTTCAGTTCGATCCCGTGACCTGCGCTGCTTCTGAGACTAGCTAAGACAGCTTTAGCTTTTTAGTTTTAGCTTTCCGAGATTTATGTAGAGACAACTGTAACATGTTATACTGATTTTATTACTTTCTGGTTGTTACTTTTTACAACTATCTGAATCAAATTAACTGATATTTATATAGATTTACACTGTACATCATCAACTGCTCCAACGAAATCAGTGAGCAAAGGAAAAAGCTGCTATACCAATTACATAAATTTTATGCAATTCCCACTAGTTTTACTGGCTGTTCTTACTCGGTTGAACGTCTAAAAATACATCGTTTTGTTAGCTCAACTATTTCAATGATTTAGCGAGCGTTCTTTGTACTCTTCGTTATGATGTAAAGGAAAATGAATTTGTGATCGAGTTTGGGGTACGTTAAATTCTCTTTTGTTTATATGGCTTTTTCATTCTTTTACTTTTAACATTTTCACCGCTATTAAATATCGTAACTGACACAGAATTTATCGTGTTAGCTTTAAACTGGTCGATCGAGCGCCTTGTATAAATAAATCTTGACATTGTTTTTAATTGAATGAATCTTATGTTTAACATTAATTGATTATCTTCTTGTATTGCAAGTTTCTTGTCAATCTCAGTCCATACACTACATATATAGTTTTCATAATTAAGTAAAAGAATTGAACGTTTCCAATAGCTTTTCGCTTAATCAAACTAACAATATTACAGAAATCAATGAAAATTATTTTCACATAGTGTATGTCTACAATAATTGTTGCTCTTTTTGTGATGCTGTACATGTTCATAGTACTTCGCTCGTAACATCTGCTTTGAGTTTTCTTTATTGTTCTAAGCGTGCTTATAATATTTGGCACTTGATGCCAATATGTAAACTAAAATCTGTTTGTATTCACAATAGCTTGCAAGTTAAATATTTCTTGGAAGGAAACTTCTTTAATGCAGTGAATGTTTTCTGCAAGTCTTCCAAGAAATCAGTCTCGGCGTAGCTTGAAGATGTTTATTTACATACAATGAACATTCTGTGGTTAGCCTACAAAAGGCGTTTCGATTAAGAAACTCGTTGCATCACTCCGTTAAGCTCCACACTCATTTTATCCCCCGTTGCCGCAGTTTGTCGCGAGGTGCCAGCGCGTGTACGAAACGCTGACTTGGTGAGATTGTATTCTGTATTACGACGGATGAGTTTACAAAGGCCTTGTCGAAAGTTTTTACTATAGAACATGTACAGAAATGGGTTAAGAGTGGGGTTGAAATATGTCAAAACACCAGCAGCTCTTTGGACGATTAGCATCCTAAAATAATAAACTGGATGATGCTGTGATTGAGTTACGAAAATGGTGCGAAGAAAAAAGAACTGATATGGACTCCAAAATATTATGAAGGTAACAACCATTACAATCAGGAGAGTTGTCAGCCGTTTTCTTCGAGCGCGCCCTTCGCCCGCCTCTCTGTTTTCTCCCGGACCTACACGTGATCTCAGAGAAACTACAATTATGGTATTTGTTACAACAATGATAAACAGCGGAATGGAGTGAAGCATAACAACAAGAGATACAGCAAAAGCTTTAACGTTGGCCTCGACTTCAAATTTACACAATCCAACTGGTACAGACATGGCGATGGACATTACCCAGATGAACACGAAGATTCCTTTCTTGAAAATGTTTATGTTAGCAGCGTTAGTGTAAGTAGTTAGCGGTTTACATACGGCGTGATATCTCTCCACACTTAAAGCTGCCAGAGAAAGCATGGAAACTGCATAGGTAAGAATGCGAGAGCTGATTAAACTCTTAAAAAGACACGCGTAGTCAACGAAGATCTTCCGTGGAGTGTCTTCCATTGATAGGTAAGCACTTTCTCCCGCAATGTTTAAGACCGCGAAGAGAACATCCGCTATGGATATGTTAAACATGAACAAATTGGCCATGCTGCGATTCTGGCGATCGTAAGCTACTATTAAAATGATCAGACCATTCCCCAGAAGAGCCAGAATTAATGAAGCGTACGCGAAGGTATAGAACATTGGACGGAGCTCCTTCTCCAAAGTCGCGATCTCTTGAGCTTCAGGCGGCAAAACTGGAGGCCCTCGAGGTGGCCATCCTACTGGTCCAGAGAGGTTTGTGTTGTTTGGGATGATCATATTCTGTAAAAAAGCAAAGATTTGCTATTAAAATTTGTTCAATCCTTGCATTTGATGTTTGCTCCACTTTCCAAAAAATTCTTAGAAGAACACAACATCGTTTCAATTTTTGGTTGAGTGCAAGATCGGTTTCTTTCTGGGTGCAGTGGTTTCTTTTTGCGTGATATAAGATATATATTTTTGGAAGATGCATCTCTCATTGTTGCCGCTGATGACTTTTAAAAGTAAATTGTTAGCGGTTAAGTTGATGTATCCTGGCAACTTATCGGTGACCAGCTATTTTATGAAATAAAAATGTAATTAATTTTAAAGTTAGTGATCGATTTTCCAATTTGCTTGGTTGTCATTGTTAATAGTTGTACAATATTTGATATCACTCTTCCGTAATCAATTTTTACAACTATTGGCATACACAATACGGTTAGATCGTACTTTCCGACAGTGCGGCAATTTGCAACTTGTTAATGTTATTTAACATGTCAGAATTTTTGTATTTCAATTTCCGAATGAGAATAGAAGCGTTTTTACCGGAATTGGCAACAAAATCAGCGGTTGACATCAGCAGTTTCTACTGAGGTTATAGTATTTCAACAATCAGTTCATTTTTTCTAAAATCAAGAAAAGATATTCGAGATAATATTGGCTCTGACGTAACACAACAACAGAGTCAGTTTTAGATAAAACTAATTACAGGAGTACTTCACAGCAGGCTTAACAGTGTAACTTAATGGACAGCAATCTAGCACGTGGAATATGTAACAAAATAGAAAATCATAGAAAAGTAAACGTTAGAAAAGGTTAGAGACGCATTCGGTTCATTTTCTCATTCATTCAGTTGTGAATTTAAAACTGTGAAATATTGTGCTAGCTTAGTTGTATTTGTAATCACAACATTCATCTTTAAGACAAAACTCCAGCATAACAAGAATTAATGTTTTAATAACAACAAAGCCACAAATTACACCCGGGGTAGGCAATCGAACAAAATCGAACACATTTATAATCGGACGTAATCGAACAAAATCTAACGATTATGTTCGATTATGTTCGGCAATCGAACGTAATCGTACTCACTGAAACTTTTTCGAAAGTTTGATTTACCGAACTCATAATTATGAAAGCGTCTTCAGTTACTTCATCCTCGCAGGTTGGGTTTTGAATAGTTCTGACACTGTCCCGAATATCCGGTGAATATAAGTATTTACTGAAATCTATGAAGGCAGAAACGCGACTGGAATGATTTTGCTGTTCTTGGTAGTGTTTAAAAACAAACAAATGGAATACATCGAAATAAATCGAACAGAATCGAACAAAAAAAGTTCGATTAGGTTCGGTAATTGTACTCACTGAAAAGTTTGGGTTCGATTTTGTTCGATTGCCGAACATAATCGAACTTTATCGTCCGATTGCGTTCGATTGCGTTCGATTACCGAACGTTCGATTGGCTACCCACGATGCCGATAATCATTCGCAGTATACGCGTACATCCAATTTGCCATGCGTAAAACTGCTCAAAATATATCTCGACACTTAAAATAAAGAAGTGTAACTGTTTCAATAATAACTGATTAAATGTACTGTTTGTATGTTTGTTTGTAAGTTTCTAATACATGAAAAGAATATACATGAAGGCAGATGGATTATACGGGGAAATAACGTCAGTGAAGCAGAACAGGATTTTAAAATTTACTGTTATTTTGTATGAGTTGCATTGGTATCTAATATAGAAACACTGTGAATATCGTTGTTATATATATATTTTTAAGTTACTAGCTTTAAATAATTGTTCTAGGCTTCAAAACGTATGCAGTAAAAACACTTATTCCGGTAACGAACTTGTTTCATCATGATATATAATATGATCCTGTAACAAAAGCCAATAAAGGTGACCAGAACCTGATTCCCTAAGGAAATCTTTGAGTGTATATTTGACTTAAGTATGTAAATAGAGAAAAAAAAAATGACTCACATTTCCAATTGTATTGATTTTTAAAGAACCTTTGCAAAAGAGGTTTTCTACTCGGCTGTTTTCTTGAAAAAAATACATAGCTTTGTATTGTTCACCTTTTGTTGTAGCTTTACTGAAATTGCAAGATGCTCAAAGCTTAAGAAATCAACGTTAACTGAGATTTTACGGACAACGTGGAATCGAATCCTGAACCAATTGTTATCTTTTGTTTATCTGTTTCCCCCGTAGCCTGCGCGCAAACGGCGGCTGGAAATTTTTTGGTAGGTTTAAACCAAATAACCGAGGTTATTTTCATCTGCTCTGAACAGGCTATTTCCTTTGCTAGCAATAGAAGGCAATGACCTCAAACACTGCAGTCCATTTGAAAGAGAGACCAATGGCATTATTTATCACCTTTCCGTTGTTTGATAATTGCAGTGCATTCCATCTAATTTAAACTATCAAACACATTCTTTAAACTAAGATTTAATATGTCTTTCAAGAATGTTGTGGAAATGTTACGTTGAGTTTTTAAAAAAAATAACATCAAACGTTTCGTCATGGAGACTTCGAGTTCTTCTAGAAATGTATTATTGCGAGTAATATTAAAATTAAAAAAATTATGAGAAAATCAGCAACACAATTTGTTTATTTCTTATAATATTCATTAGACTTTTCGAGACTACGAAATACAGCGATCTCCGGGCTTATGAGCAAAACGCAAATGTCAAGACTTTAAGAACCAGTAATAAAAATAGGCAAGTCAGGGCAGACACCAGTCATTCCTCTTAGTCTTAATCCATTTGAAATGCTTCTGTAAAATCCAAAACAATTTGCAAAAATATACATACTGCGTATTGAAACAGATTTCCGTTTGATTCCCTCAAGATTCGCCTCACCTTTTGTAGGATCTCCACTTACAATTAAACTATCAAAAATTCTAATTTCACAGAGACACAACTCGCGGTTTTTCCCCTTACTATGTTTTCCTAAACACTGAAAAAAGCAATATCACTAAAATAGTTTTTCCGTTGGTTTACGATATCACTGAGGTTGTTTTGAATGTGCATGGTCACTGATGAAGTTGAGTCCAACACAGCCATTGCTGTTGGACATACCTGTTGTTTTGAACGTTGTTTTGTTCTCAAGATTGTTTTTATCTTGGCTTTCAACTCTTGCCAGGGCTTTTCAGTGATTAAGTAGAAAATGAAGTGGATTGCTCTCCGACCGTCGATATAATGCTGAACAACATTGCACGGCGTTAACAAGTCTTTAGCAGGTGTTTCTCGTAACTTCCACTGAATGGAGCAGCCGGTTAATCAGATAAAAATAATTATAACCACTGATAAATAAACGCTGCGAAATTAGAAATTGACACAATACCCTATTCCAATTGCAATCTTTGTGAGGTTTTTCGACTGAAAGTGATAATCCTTCTATTTGTTCTTTGCTTAAAGCATTCCTCTCTAAACTTCCAAATGCTATCAATTTGTTTGTCAGGTGTCGTGATGTCTCCGATGGCGGCAATTTAGCTGTTGGATGTATCGCTAACAAACAATAGATTCCGAAACGAGCCGAAATGAGTTGTTTAAATCACATGTGTAATCAACAGAGATATTATCAGTTGCAAAGAGCTACGGAATATATTTGTGCACTCTTATTGAAATGTTCACTTCAATGGTGCCCTTGTTTAATTTTTACCTATTCAAACTACAACAAGAATCCTAGCTCATTTAAAATAAGCATTTCCAGAAGAATGACGGATAATATGCTTTTGAAGATTTTCATTCAGTTAATTTCCGAATACATTTACAGCACAATGATAACTTTAAAGACGCTATATATCGTGTCAAGAGTAATATTTTCTGCTTTGTTACATTTCAAAAAAAGAAACAACGTTGACATCAATTGCTGTTTACCAATATGTCTTTTCCTTTTCTTTTAACATCTTCAAAGGCTGGATTCAAGCGTGTGAATTGAACAGACGATTAATAAATTTTTCTGTATAAAAAGTTCCTAATTACAAGTGGAATCTGTGTTAAAAATAAAGAAACAAATTAGATTGAAATAACCATGCATTTAAATGATCAATCCCTAGTTTTTCTAGTTACTCTTAATATTAAAAGTGTATATTCCGAAAGTGTTTTTCATAACATTGCATGGGTACAACAAAACAGTACACGCTATGTATAACAATCCTTCCAGCTTTCTTAAAATATGCGAGATTTGAGCAAAAGATTTTCATATTTTAATATGAGTTTAATTTGTCACAAGGTTTGTTTCATTTCGCTTAGGCACAAAAAATCTGCAGTTAGCAATCGTGGAATTTAGTTGTAGTCTTCACAATTAGTGCGGAAAGTTGTACAATGCTGAGAATTGAAAACTTAATTTGGTAATAGGAACTCGAAAATTGCATTTTCACACATACACTTACACCCATACTTACAAGTAATTACACTGTCTGCTTTCGTGCACTGGTTAAATAGTATGTAGAACTTCTTTTGCTCGGTTCTATATTCAGTTTCTCATAATCCATCCCACATTATTCAGAAACTAACCCGGTAGGATTCGTCATTTAAGTGATTTTCTGGTTTAAAATATTGTCTTTATTTGTGAATAACATAATGAGACAGCAGGGTGCCAACTTGTTTGCATTTTGAACCTTGAACGTGCCAGAGTGTGTGAAGACAATAACAAGCTCTCAAGCTTTCGATTTGCTGTTTATTTTCTGCTCGAAAGAAATAAGTATACAAGGCAAACTGAAGCCAATTTTCCCAACTCATTAAGATCTAAAAACCAATAAATGGAAACTTTTATTTGTTTTAAAAACCTTTTACCTAATGTGTTTGTTTCAAAATATCGTATCTCATTTCCTATCAACCCTTTTCCTACGATGCTGGAATTACTGAAGCAAAGAAGAAACATCTTGCTTTGCAATGCAAATTGGATTTTCAAAATGTTACAAAACTTGACACATGGTGTTTCGATGTCGGCTAGTTTTGAAGATTCTGACAATACTTTAGAGCTTGACGACTCGTTAGACAACAGTTCTAGTCTTTTCTTCTAAAAGGTAGTATCAGAGACTTCAATGAAAATTAATTGGTCCTAACTGTGTCAAAACAAGTTTGATTGCTTTTAAAAATGTGTAACAATAAGTTGCTGGTCATGTCAATGTAGCTTTTTTCATTACAATAAGAAAACAGTAACGAATAAAATTACAAGCAGTATTCCACTGACGAATGTACAACCAAAAAGCAATTTACGTTCTGTTAACGATCGAATTTATGAGTATTCTTCCTCATTCTTGAATGTTTCCCAACAATTTATCTGAGGAAACCTGCTGTTTGATAAAAGAGGAAATATTTATAATTTCGTAAACTAAAACTCATCATACTAGAAAACAAGAAAAAAATACTCTCTTTGCAATGCAAATTACTTTTGTAAGGCGCTTTCATTTCAAAACTACAAACTACACATTAAAATTGTTTTGTTAGTATCCTTCCATACAAATGCAAGAAATCCACCCTCTTTTTCAACAAACAATCCTGGGTAAAGAGAAATAACTCAACCTAATTCGATGTGAAATTGGGCAGTTTTGATAGAGCCGAGGCAATTTTCAGTTTCGTAAGCGTTTGATGCAATTTGTAACAGTCGAGGCTATCTCAAACAACAATCTATTGTCGTTTTCACAAACAAGAAGATGATGATAGCGGAAATACAACTTGCACTAACCCTAACCCTAACCCTAACCTGACCCAATTCCAAACCCTAATCCAAACCCAGATTAACTCTTAAAGAAGAAACAAAAAGAGAGAAAGAGAAAGGAAAAGCTAAATAGGTGAAAAATTTGCCGTGTTTCCAACCCAAACCGCTAGTATTCCAGTCCTAAACACTTGCACTACGCCAACTACTCGATTCATCAGCTATTTTACCGCTTGTGTGTTAAAAATGTTGTTGGAAATACAGCAAAAACCCGCGTTTAAGAACCTAAGTTTTTCCAAGTTAGCCTAAATAGGTTCTTATATAAATGGTACTTAACTGGGAAGTTAGGCTATTT
>JAOBRH010404056.1:0-11188 GCA_027575125.1 Umimayanthus parasiticus | reverse complement strand
AAAAGGAAATACCACCTAAGTTCTCGAAGAATTAATGAATAATACCACTTGTATTTGATGAAAGTGAAAATACCACTCGTGCTTCGCACTCGTGGTATTACTATCAGTTTCATCAAATACGCGTGGTATTATTCATTAATTCTTCTCGAACGGTGGTATTTCCTATACTAAGTTAAATTATTCCTTTTGACCGGCGTGCACAACCATTGCAGTTTCATTCCGTTTTTACCACATTAAATCTGTTACGAGACTCAACGGTTTTCTGGTTATACTGCCCTATTGAAGTCACGAAGTAGTGGGACATTCCTCAAAGGATAAAGATAAATACCCAGCTATTAGAACGGTGGCCCATAAGTGTAAAACTCCAATTCAAAAACACAAACGCAATTCCAAAAACACAAACGCCAAAAATACAAACGCAAAAGCTACAAAACAAACTCAAAATCCACAACATAAACGCAAATTCCACAGCACAAACGTCAATTCAAAAATACATACGCAAAAGCCACAAGACAATCGCAAAAGCTAGAACCCAACCCAAACCCAAATGCAAGACACAAATTCTAAAACCTGGCAACCTAAATAATTTTTTAGGGGTCAAAAGGGTAACGCACATTGTATATTCCTGGTCTAACTACAAGGCTTTTGAAGATCGTGATGGAGGAGGAAGATGTAATAAGGTACAACTTTCAAAATGGCTATGATTATAACACTATTATGGATTTCTTGCAACTGAGTTTCACGATATCCACACATCTAGACCTACTGTCTCGAATCGTTTGATAAAAAGGGGAATACGTCAACGTGGTTGCGAGGGATGATGTGAATACAATTTGGAAGTTCTTAAGACGTGAGCTTGATGGCTGTGGTAGTTTGTAAGGATACAGGGCCATGTACAAACGACTGTACTCAAAACATGGTACGCAGGTTCCGCGATTTAATAGATGTAAAGAAGCTTTTGAAAGAGTTATTATTTTAACAAAAATTTGGGCCAGGATTTAAGTAGGCTCTTCTTTCTAAGACATATGTTTTTCTAAGCTTCCTTCCTTCTGGATCTAACTTTTAGATGTACAGCTTAAAAGAGCAAGTTTTAAGAAAATGCACCAAGAAGGCAAATCGACTAAATTAAACTCAGATTGAAATGTACGAGTGTATTTCAAATTACTCAAACTTTACTAAGCTTTATCCCTGGGCTTACAAGCTGTTTTCACACTAGGTCTTTACCATGAACGAGTTCCCGAAACTAGGCTAAGTGGAAAGAATTGCTCAGACACTTAAATCCGATTTCGTTCATTATAAAATCCATGATCAGTATATTGATAACTAAATACGTCAAGTGTTGCATCAAATGACAAAATCAACCCGCACACATTTTTCTTCTTTCTTGGTTAAATTTGATTTATTAATGATTTAGAAAAAATAGCTTGACCGTTCTAGAGAGAAGTGACTGAAAAATTAATGAAGTGTTGGAACAAACTCAACATGCAAAATGAAGTGCTGTTTAAATCTGAAGATGTACATGTCAGCAAGTTTTTGAATGGCGATTGCTTCCATTTTTTGTTTATTATTTTAAGTATTGGTTGCACGGCCACCTATTTTAAGCTAAATTTTCCCTTTTTTAATTCAATTTTGATTTTCCAAATAGTACAAATAAAGTTTTGCTGTTATGTTTTTTGTTGCCTTTAGTTGATGGAAGAACAAAATCGAAGTCGAGAATAGAAATTTGTTTTCTAATGCAAAGAAGTTCTGAAAACGATCGTTATGATTAGTGATTATGAACTTTTGTGAACAAGAGATAAGAGAAATAGAATATTTAAATGGCTAGTTATTAAAGGCTGACGATTGTACACATGTTACATACACATGTTACAGGGGGTGGGGGGTGGAGTAGTCGAAGTCGAGAATAGAAATTTGTTTTCTAATGCAAAGAAGTTCCGAAAACGATCGTGATGATTAGTACACATGTTACATGTTACGTTCTTGGACAGGGATGTAAAGCCGTTGGTCCCCCGGGTGGATGAAGAGCCACTCTGTGGAAATGCCGCCTAGGTAATGGCATTATTATTATTATTATTGTTATTAGTCAAATTGATCACCCCATCAATTTTTTTTGCTTTAAATTTTGTTTCTTGACCAATTATTAAAAGCTTTGGTAGAACTACTTTTTGTCCGTTAATACATCTTTTGACCCTAATTGAGTGACGTCCGATTGACCCCTCCCCCCTTTGCCTTCGTGTAACATTTTTAGGTCTATACCTTCTAGTGTTAAACCACCATAATCCTTCCTTGAAATCCTCTCGGTGTAAAGCTTCCTCGGTTATGAACACCCTCGTTCTTATAACCATCTCAGTTATCAACCCAATCAAAAGTGAAGCTCCCTAAGCTGATGATACACTTTTTTATAAGCCGTTTGGTTATAGTCCCTTCGGTTATAAGCACTCTCATCCATAAACCCCCTCCCAACTAGTTAAAGATAAAAGCTGCAAAATTTGCAGGTAAGCAGCTAAGTACTTTCCATGACAACAATTAAGTTACAATTTAAAACTGTTGCTATGACAACAGTCATCGGACAACATGTCGGTCATTTTGGCGGGGATCTTGGCTTTTTCGCGAATTATAATATTCTTAGCAAAATTGTACCAAATTTTCTTAAAATTCACAGAAAACATATGTGCATGGGCTGAAATAAAAATATTAAAAGAAAATTAGAAAAAGAAGTAGAATTTAATTTACGTGAGAATTTTTACATAAAATATGAAAGATAACGTCATTCAGTTATCTTCAAAAGATGTTTCTTTAATTGGAAAACTCGAGCTCAATTTCAGACTATCAATTCGTTTTCTAACATAACGCAATAGTGAAAACGATGGTGTTGATTAGTATTTTGGAACCTGTGTTAAGAACCACATCGAATGATGAGTCAGCAGGCTGAAATTATTACTCGAAACTCTCGGTACTGAAGCTATCAAAAAGCCTTAACTAAAATGAAATGTAATACAAAACCGGTTTTCACCATGTTTCCGGACTACAAATCTAAGTTTTAAAAGTCATTGAAGTTGTTACTAACTTTACAAATGAGTTGGGGTTGAAATATCCGTAGATGTTTTACTCACAATTGGTTCAACGACGTCAATCCTATAAATGCGCCCTGGATGTTTCCAAGGGTTGTAATTTCGTTCTCATCCAGCCACCTAACAAAAAAAAAACACTGTGCTTTTACAAGCAATTCACAACGTACTTTTGTAATCAGTCAACAACTGCTGTCCATTTAATATTCAGACTAGATTGTTATGAAGTTTACGTCGATATATCTACCAACACAAAATCCCCGAGTAATGAGTCGATCTTCAAGCACTAGTCCGGGTTAAAACACACGCGAGGTTCGGGAGGAGACAACTTTTTGCTCATGGGGTTGGAATGACGTCTGAGGGTTTGATTATCACAATGTTTCTATAAATATGCTGCTGCGATTACTGCCTTTTGTCTTCAGACATACGAATATGTAATTAAGGCTCCGTCCACACGTATTCGGATGTTTATGAAAACGGAGGTTTTTTTCTCCCGTTTTCAAAAAAATTCTGCGTGCACATGTATGGCATTTTCAAATCGTTTTTGCCTGTCCATACGTATCCGGATATTTTTGAAAACGTACGGAGGTTTCTTTCTCCGTTTTCGAAAAAAATCCGCGCCCACACCTAGGGCTTTCAAATCGTTTTTGCCTGTCCACGACATTTGACGTCATCGTTTTCGAAAACCTCCGTTTTCCTCCGTCCACACGGCTCCAAAAAATGCCCGGTCAAAAAAAAAAATACAGTTTGAAGACCGTTTTCAAAAAGCTCCGGTTTCGGTTACCAAAACCACCGTTTAGGTGTGGACGGAAGCCGTATTCGAAGAGAAAAGCTCCGTTTTCAATAATATTACGAATGATTATGAGGGACATAAACAAATAATTCACGCGTGTTTTGTGCAATAGTCTTACTAATTTCCCAAACTATATGGTGAGGGTAAATGACAAAGAAAATTTTAGCAAAAAACAAATGAGTTAATCATTCGTTTAAATTTTGAAAAAATGGGGGGGGGATATACTCATATCGTTATGAAACTGTTTCGAGTTTAGCATATTTGAAACTTCAACGAACAACACTCGGCGAAGTTAGACACACTTCATTAAATAGTTCACATCCAAATGTGGAATATTCTGTAATTCTAAATTTCAAATTTCAAATTAACTATGAAATTACCAGATAAAACTATGGAGTAATCTGTCTTTCATTATATTAAGTCTGCAATCAGTTATTACAGCCACCTAATTATGTTGAACTTTTACTCAGTTTTTTAATAAAGTTTTTGCTTTTAAATGGTGCAAATAAATGTCATTTTCTGTATTGCTTTTGTTGTTACCTTTGTGACGTTAAAAAAATTAATGAATGTTATAAAATACCTACTTACTTACACAACTCCAAATATGATTCACTTGGTGTTTTTAACGCTCTCAAGGGGAGGGGGGGGGAGGGGGGAAAACTACGTAAGGCCTTGCAGAGGCAAAAAATGTCAGCAGCCAAGGTTATAAATATTCAGAACATCTTCCTCAATAGCTAGATCACCTGAAAAAATTGAGAATAAATATTTTTTCTTCATGTCTAAATTGTACGTCTTTCAGATAACAATTCTTAATATGTATGAACTTGGTGCTTAATCATAGAAAAAAACTCAAATTCAAATAATAAGCTATCATGCTGACAATAGGCGACTTACAGATCCTCTAAGGAAGTTAACTCCGTAAATGTGCCGTTGGGGATGGCTGTTATCTTGTTTCTAGACAGACGCCTAACAAAGAAAAAACTGTGATTTTACAAGCATGCAACTTATCAACGGATATTAGTAATCACTAAACAAGTACTGTCTCTTGAGTGTTCATATCGGGTTGGCTGTTATAAGTGAATTATTTTGTTTTCAAATGTTTTCCTTAACCCTTAAATGCATATCCCTCTCCCGAAGGATTTTTGGATCTCAGATTTTGTTGAGCAAGCAATCACCTAATTTTTGTAACTGCACCACATTAATGGCAAGTGTATTTTGACGCTAATTAGATGACGTTAGCAGTGAAGACGTCTTCGTTGTTAGTTTTTGCTTTCAGAATTGTTAAAAATTTCCTCTAATTTTTTTGGTTCTATTTTGGTAGGTTTTTTTAGTTTAGCGTCCAAATAGATTACCAGGTGACCCAAATAACAACCCGTTGCGTTGTTAACTAACTTTTGCTAAAGGCAAGCTTAAGCATAGAAAACTGTTATTGACAGTTTACGTGTTACCCTGTAAAGCAGGCGATCTTTTAGCTTTCTTTTCGCCGGGAATCGAGCCCAAAGCGAAAAGAGGACTTGGCGAGAACAAACAATGCAATGTGGTGAACGTGAGCGGAAAGGTGCGACTGCCGGAAAGACCATGGTTAGTCGATGCCAACCCCTTTGAAATTGGTAAAGAATCGAATGTGTGAATTTTTAATATAATTACATGTGTCAGAAATAGAAGGGTTGCAAAACATTTTAATACGACCAACTGCCAGTGAAATCGACGCCAAAATAGCACGCAGCGATTCAGTCATAAAAGAAAGTTGGAAGGCCTCCAAATATAGCGGCTTCTGTAGAACTTGCTTGAGTGCTTTGAAAAGCATTTCGTCGTTTTAAATTTATTTCAAGAAGGGAAGCGATCTGGAGTCTGTGGCATTGTGTTGGCATACTAATGTGAGAAATTTAGTTGAGCAGAAATCTCCAGCCGTGCCTGATTTGTCTGTAAAAGAAAAATCCGACATTATCGCCATAATTTTCCTATTTACCTTATCTTATTTTCCTTTTCTTATCGCCTAATTTTCCTATTTACCTTTCTACTATCAACTGGCCTTACACCACAGCTACAGTTTCTATGAAACGAGAGTCTCGTGAAAATTAAAACCAAACTTCAGCACCTCAATTAAACATCTGCCAACTTCATTCACAACATCGCAACTAAATCCAACTTCGCAAAATCCGAAAGGGTGTTTAGAGGTTGCAGGCCTCCTTCAAATTAAAAAAATTCGCTTTTTTCAGCTTCTTAAAATATAAAATTTACAGAAGCTGGGTTGATTGAACCAGTAGATTTTGAAATTGAACAAAATGAGGAAGCCTCAGACGAAACTGATAACCAATACAGTGTGAGCAGCTAATTCATCCCGATGTTAATTTGGATGCTACTAATGGATCTCATTTGAATGTCGATGATCTGCTACCTGAGAAGTGTGATGACAGCTAAACCAAAACTGACCCTACGAAGTGTTGTTCAGGCATCGCAAAAGGGACCCCTTTCGGGCAGGCGGTTTTCACCTACTCGTCCCATCCTCCCGTTACTAGAGCTGGCGCGGACAAACTACGTTCGCAGCTGGTCGGCCCGGCGCGACAAAATTGCTCAATATTTGCTGATCGTTAACCTTTGGTTTGTTTCAACTCCTTTAGGACAAGGCCTTTATTTTAATTTGTAGAGTTTGTGAGACTGGAGTGGGTTGAAACGTAGTTAATAGAATGATCTAGTTATGAAGTTCGACCAGTTTCTTTGTTATAGGATTTTGTTCGCTATCTCTTTGGTTCGTTGGCTTTGATCCTTCACAAAACACAAAAGGTATTGAAATGCATATGAACAACCTTCCAGTAAAAACATTGGGCTAACACATTGAACATTTCAGCAGTGTGCATCATCATGGTTCGTTCATCTTAGGACAAAGATGCTTTGTACACTCCTCTTGAAGTTGTCTGAGCTTTACAACCAGTTAGTTCTATCAACTTTAGAGCAGTAGCACTTCAATACCAAAATGTAGGCTGCATTCAATTTAAAAACACTGTTTAAACTGCGATTGTCTTTCATTTGCTTTTAGATAATTATTCTGTAATCAGTTAATATGGTTGCCCAACCATCTAATTTATTTTAAGTTAAACCAGTCTTTTTTCTCCTTTTATACTGATGCAAATGAAGATTAGCTGTTGTTGCTGCTGCTGATGTTGTTGTTACTGTCTTTGACTTATGGAAGCACAAAACCGAAGTCCGACAGACTAAAAACTTCATAGTCTAAAGTAAAGTAACAGTAAACGATTGTAATGATTAGTTATAATAAACTTGCATTAAACCATGGATAAGGGAGTTCGAAAATTCGAGTGTTGTAGTCGTGCTACTTACAGGCGTTCTAACGCCGTTAATCCTGCAAATGCCCCCTTGGAGATGACTGTTATCTCGTTGTAAGATAGATCACTAAAAAAGAAGCAAATGTGTTTTCACAAGCAACTCATAAACATATGTGTGTAATCTAATCGAATCTTGTAATCTACAAAGGGCAGATCCAATCGCTGCAGACGTGCAGGTGCAGGTGTGAGTGGACAAGTAAGCTTTAGTATACTTAAGTGCAAGTAAAGTAAAATTCCTAAAAAAGCTTTAAAATGTCAGGTAATGTTGCATCTTATATATAAAGTTCTCTATCGTTTTTGTTCGATTATTTCATTTAGCAAGTTGTTCCAGTCATGAATTCATCTTGCAATGAATGTAATGGTTTATTTGCGTTGTTGTTTGTGCCACGATGTATGAGTTTCTTTGATTGCAATAAAAGAAAATAACTGCAGTCTGAGATTTTTAGACATGCTACTTACAATCTCTCCAGCAAGTTTGATCCATTGAAAGTGCCGCTGTGGATTGCTGTTATTTTGTTTTCAAGGAGAGACCTAACAAAGAAACAGTTGTGTATTTACAAGCAACTCTTAACACGCATATATCACATTTAGTTTATTTTTAATTTAGAATTTCAAGCTACGTGGCACAAAAAGTTTGAATCGGACTTTTCTTCGTGGAGAAATTTCCGGTTTTAAAAGACGGAGCAAAAGGAAGAACAGGCCTTGCAACGTTCAAGCGTCATAGCAGGGCATCTATGGAAACTGGTCAAGAAATAGGAGATCGACAAAATTAGCAACGCTTAAAACACAATCTCCGATCATGTAATTCCAATGCTAACATCAAGTACTTGCAAAACGTTCCTATTATAACGTCAACAGCGTTGTCGGCCTGTTTTTCTTTTTGCTCGGCAAATTTGGAACCGGAAGTGATTTTTGCTATGTTTGATTGCTAGTTTCTCCGTGAACAAAAATCCCAATTAAAAAATATTTTGGCAACGTTTCTTAAATTGTCGAAAGGATCCTGAATAAGTAAAAAGTTCTAAATGTGATATATACACTTTAAGCATACTTGTTCGCATTCATTTAACAATTGCTATCATTTAAATGCTCTTTTGGTTGGCAAAAGATTTTAAAGTGAACTTAGAGAGATCTACCAACACGAAAAGTGGCGAAAAGTGACTCTTCAAGCAATAACATAAATCAAAAACAAAACATGGTTTGGGCAGAGCATTTCAGTTGCCCATATTCATTAAACTTTTAATTGTTTTTAAAATTAAATTAAACTATGTATATTAGTTATCAATTTCAAGCTGTTTAAAACTTATGAGCGTCATCCTTTGTCTACCTATTACTGTAGTCACAACGAATCTGTCAACTTTTCCTCTTTTTTTATTTCGCGGCTAAATTGTTATCATTGATAAATTGAGATTTTGATTGAGACTGTTGGAAGACTTGTTGGAATAAACTTAACTTGCTTGTTGCAACGCTGTTTCAGTCTGAAGAGATCACGCTAAAGGGCTGTGAATGACAATTGGTCGCATTTTATCTCCAAATATCTAGTCTTTATTCTTGTGTTTGACTGATGGAGGCCCAAAACAAAATTCAGACTACAATTTTGTTTTTTACGGAACGTAATAGTGAAAACAATGGTAATAGTAAGATTTTCTAGATATGCGTTATAAACTATGGATAAAGGAAGTAATTCCAATCACGAACAATCAGGTTTTGTAGATGTTCTACTTACAGCTCCGTTAATGACGTCAGTCCAGCAAAAATGCCCTTTGGGACGGTAGTTATGTTGTTATTGGAGAGATACCTGATAAAGAAAAATCTGTCTTTTTACAAGCAACTAAGATCAAAACAATAAATTTGGAATCCTTTGGCAACTGCTATTAGTTGAATATTATACTTGCAGAGTATATTGACTTCGAACTAATGAAGAATTGATGTAATAAAGTTAGAACGCTTAGTATAAAGCTTTTTCAATCAAAAAAGTAAATGTGAGCAAATATGTATACTTTCATTTGCTTTCAGAGATGCTGTTTATTAATCAATTCCGTTGCTGTTTTTATGCCTCCTAGTTTTAGTTAATTTTTTTGCTTTAATGTGAATTTTCCTTCGTTTATCAGCCCTTATGAGCTTAACCCTATCTTATACGGGGGGGGAGGGGGCACAAAGTGCCCGCGCTAATTTCAAAGATTCGTATCTTCGCAACGATTGCTGCTACTGCAACGACATTGGGTGACTTTTCATAAAATTCATCGGGGAAGACAATGGTGTTTTGATTAGACCCGTACCAATTAAGCCGTTGCCATGGCAACTACTTTTTCAAAACCCACTTTTGACAATTTTAACAGAAACTTTTTTAAAATGCATTTTTATTTCAAGTTTTTCCATTGAAATGCTTAATTTAAACAGATTATAAACATTTTTAATGTTTTTGATCAATTTCTTGTTGATTTTGAACAGTTTTTGAGTTTTCCAAAAAATCCAAGATGGCCGCCATGAAATAAACATGGCGTTCTATGACGTCATCATGAGGTCATAGGATGCAAATTAATTACCTAATTAGTTGTTATTGGCCTAAGTTAAAAGTTAATTTAGATAAGTTAAAAGTTAGCCGCTTTGTGCCCCCCCCCCCCCCACACCGTGTAGAACCAGCCTGAAAAAGTCCGTGTAAGATAGGGTTAAGGCCTCGTTAGATACAAACGTGTTTCTAGACCTTAAAGAGGAGTTTAAAAGAAGATACATTATAATTAGTCCTGTCCCGATTGCGCTGCAAAAATCTTCAAAAAGTGCTCAAAATATGGGAAAAAAGTGCTCAAATATTGCTCAATTTCCGTAAAAAGTGCTTCAAATTTAGAAATAGTGCTCGAAAATTTGCTCGCAGTTAAAATAGAATAGCATGAAAATAGAATAAAAGAGACTTGATGTTTACTTGTTTCTAGCTGGGTTTGCACCATCAAACTACTTATGAGGTGATCATACAGTTTAACAAGGTTTAAATGCAACAGTCAAGCATATAGTTTCTAAGTATACAGCGTTACAGTCATCTGTTAGTCTCTCTTCGATCTATTGTAGCGAGGCATGACAGAAGTTTCAATATAATCCTGTAGGGCACTGTCTTGCTGGGAGTGAGAAGCACTAGAAAGGAGACTAAACACTCGTTCAGCGGCTGCTGAGCTAGGCTGTATCAACAGTAGCCGCGTGACTATTGCCGACCAGAAGGGAAAGGTCTGCCTGTAAGCAGCCCACCAGCTGACTTTGTCATCTTCACTGGTCACTGTTACACCTTCCGCGGCAGCAAGATACTGTACTGGGGAAGTTCTCTTGCTAAATTTACGATTTTGGCATCGTTGTTAGCAAAAGGAAAATGCCTTAACTCCTCTAGTGTGGCTGCTGTTGGGCAGAGTACAGGGCAACAAGGACGTGCGGCTTTAAACACTCTCATGGTGTCGTGGAGTTGCACACAAAATTTTTGCTGGTAAACGTTCAGTCCTGGCCGAACGCAAGCTTTAACTTGTGCTATAAGACGATTGAATAGAGCAGCATCGCCATTTGCGATTTCGCGAGAAACAGCTTCCATGTTCGGGTAGTGGCCGACTGCAATAGCGTGTGCAATTGCCGAGAGACGTTCGTAGCACGAAAAAATCAATGGCCCATCACCTTCCAGGTAAAACATTGCGTTTACAAAATGCACTCCGGCACCGATTACAGCAGAAGGCTCTCAGGATCATCAAATATCTCCAACAAATGACTTCGATTTGCAGGAGATACTTCCTAATTCTGGCGAAGGAAAGGCTCGATATCTGCAAACAAGTCTAGGGCTTGCTTAAGTACCTCCCATTTACTCCACCATCTGGTAATGCTGTGGGTACGGATTGATTGCCCAAGTAGTAGAATAGAGGAATTATCCCCCCCGATTTCAATTTTCCCCTAAGAATCAACGTTAAAATTTCAGAACATCCCCAAAATTTTAACGTATTCAAACCACGCTTAGTTTTATG
>JAOBRH010403945.1:0-11189 GCA_027575125.1 Umimayanthus parasiticus | reverse complement strand
TGGACAACCTTTTCGAGATTGACTGTATATATAAAAATATATATATTTATTTTTATTCTTGAAAGATTTGTGACAAAAAGGTCTTTTTTATATTTAAAAATATAGGAAAATATAGGACACTTGCTCAATTCATAGGACAGGTCTGAAAATAATGGATTTTATAGGAATATGGGACTCACTTGACACCCTGAAGCCACCAAACTGATCTGCATTACAACTATACTGGTAAAAAGTTCGTGATTGATTGCATCCTACTATTTCCTATATAAAAAGGTCGTAAAAGTAGGATATGCGCCCGCGGAATTTCCATGTGTTTATCAACACAGTTTTTCTGTATATAAGTGCACAAACCTCAAACTTGCTTCCTGCTGCCTGAGCTTTCAACACAAAGCAAGCGCTGTATGGTACGGGCTTGTCTACCACGTCCCTGGCAAAGTTAGTAAATGCTCGCACAAGCTCTTGTTCAACACACAGCTTTAATTTGTCCTGAATATCAAAGTACAAAGAGAAACCGATTAGAAGTCATTCAATTAACAGTAGTTTTATCTACATTTGTTTCTCAGACAAAAACATTGACTCATTTGAACGCTAGAAATCATTCATTTTCAATAGTCAATCAAACCATTAACACAAAAACGGAAGATTGAGGTGAATTGATTTATAAACAGTACAATACACGTTTCGCAAATTTTTGCCGTTCGTGGAATTAATCTTACTCTTTTTAAGTTAAATTTAACACGCAATTTTATATTTTATAATACCTGACTAAAATTCTGACCTACCTTTTCAACCTGGTGACTTAGGCTAAGTTCTTCTAGCCGTGATTTCTGGCCAACTCCTGATGTCAAAATATCATCTTCCTAAATGACACATGGACACAAAATGAGTAGTAACAATTAACAGCAGAGTTCTGCAGATGACATTTCTCTACCCGAAGTATTAACTACACTTGCAAATTGCATTGCATCTCATAGCATGGGCACACACCAGAAATAACAGGATATACATGTACAGCACAGAATATCTGACCTGATGCAATATGTATGTGCTAAGACAAGTGTAAGATACGTACTGTTATACTTTCAACACCAAGGCCTAACAATAAACTGACACTTGGACACACGTTATAAGTACCTGATGTTCCTACAGGACTTTCAACACTAAGGTCTAACAATAAACTAACACTTAGACACACGACATAAGTACTTGATGTCCCAACAAAACACAAAAACACGTACATGCATACATGTATATACACTTATACACCACACAATGTCAATATCTCAGATTGCTGGGACACGCCTATGTCAGCTTTTGGCTTTCTGCCTTTTCATTCGTTCAATACATTATCTAACTAAATATGTATTATGCTCTGATGTCTTTCCTTCTTCCAAAATCCGGCGACATTTTACCTTCTGATAGCTAAATCTAAATGCTGCTATTAAAGAACGTTTTTTACTTCTATTAAAGTTGCTTAAACATACACGTAGTTGTCAATTCTTACATGTAACTTAATAAAAAACAATTCTTAAATTTTATCGTTTCTTTGTTGTTACGTTTTTCTAATTTGCTATACTGCTTCTCCCATCCTGGCCCGCTAGCCTGTTGTAAATATTTCAATGTTAAATACATCCCATTTGATCAATTTATGTTTTATCTGGCAAAGGGAAGGATTGTCATTGGGATTAAAGTTGTGTTCCATATCCGCATCACTCATATATCTCTGTTTTATATCAGTTCATCCTATAACTCAAAGATGCAATAAATGTAAGAACTATAATACCATCCATTCAACTGTCTTACCCTTGACTGTTCATGTAAAAGGTAAGACTTTGTGTGCATCGTAAACCCTTCAAAGCTGGGAACGTGAACTGGCAAGGCAGAAATCTGGTAGCGATGTTTAGCTATCACTCTTCGCCAAGTGGGTGTCTTGATGTGGTTGGCACATAGAGTGGGTGTCTTGTCTTGACTGGCTTGTGTGTTGGGTGTCTTGCTGTGATTGGTGTACAAAGTGGACGTCTTACTGTAACTGGAAGAAGTCGCAGGTGTCTTACCGAGTTTGCTGGGTACTTGCTCCATCCTAGTTGGTGCAGAAGACGGAGTACTTGCGCAGTCATTAGATACGCTTACAACAGTGTATATATTTGAATTCTGCAAAGAACTGCTGTGGGTATATGAACTACCATTCTGCAAAGAACTAGCATTTGTTCTTCCCATGGTTGATCTTCGTTTCTTCCGTGGTGAAACAGTTCTTGGCTTTGGGGAATCGATTTCATTTCGTTTGAATGGCTTATTCACTGTGGTTCCATCACTGGCAGTTGGTTTGTTTACATGTAGATCCAAAATAGATTCATACGAGTTTGCCTGAACATCCTCATTTACGCCACCATGCGTTAATCTCTCGTCTTGTTTTGTCAGCTGGTGAGTGCTGGCTTCAGTATTCTTACCAAACCCAGTTCCAGCCTTGCCTGTCTCCGTAAAATCATCAACACACTTGTTGTTACATACAAAGTTTGTGTGTGCCATTGCATTCTTATTTGGTAATGGTACTGTCTTTTCTGATACAAGAGGGAGCACCTCTTTAGATTCTTGGGTTAAACAAACGAGAGACTCGGTTGTGCTAACATTCTTGGAATCATTTTCTTGGTCACTATCCAGAAAAAGAACTTCTTTGCATTCTAAGTATGAAGACATTTCTGCAGCAGCATTGGTTAAGCATTCATTCAGCTTGCTAATTGATACATAGTCTTCCGCGAATTCCTCCGCACCCTTGTTAATTTGACAATCATGTGCCAGCCTTGTAGTCTCCTCTTTGTTGTCTTTGTCATCCTTACGAAAAACTGCTGACCCATTATTCTCAGGTACCTGGTCACTAGCGAGTAAAACTGGCAACACATGTTGACCATGTGGCTTAGGGGATTTTGGTAGGTAATTGGCTGACAATTTTGCCTCTACTGACTGACTGCTAGCAGATGCCTGTCCCATTGTTTTTGAAGCTGGTAACGGACAGCAGGAAGTAGATTCTTGTGTCGATTCACCCGAGACTCTTGCCTCTTCCGATTGATATATAGATACTCCCTGTCCATTTGTCTTTAGAGTTGATGATTGAAACAGTGGGGCTGACTCTAACGTCCAATCTGCCGACATCATTCCAGCTTTCGACTTATTGGTCAGTCCAACCATCTTTTGAACTGGTGTCAGATCACTGGGAGCTGGTTCCGATGTGAGATCCACCAGCAACCTTGTGACTACCAGCGACCTGGAAAGGTCTGCAGCACAATGGCCACTTTCGGTTCTCAGCTGTATGTCAGCACCATGTTTGACAAGGAATTCAATAATCTGTTGAACAAAAATATTGGTAACACAATTAGTTACGTTCTTATAACTAAGGATTGGGAGTGAAAAATAGTATATCTCTGAAGACAATGGTGACAAAAACAACTAGATTTATAGGTTTTATTAGAAACCGTTACCTTTACCATCAATAAGGGTACAATTCTACTTATGTGACTGGAAAATATAGTACTGTATATGTTCAAAGCTTATGAAAATAAATTTCAACATGTACCATTTAAAGTATCTGACTGCATTTACCGAGATAATACACATGTATACACATATACGTGTACATGCACCCTTCTAGTTTAATATCATTGAATACCCTGGAAACTTCTATTTCACCTGCACATGGTCATTGATAACAGCATCATGCAGTGGGGTAAACTCATCAAGGCCTGTCGCATTGATGTTGGCTCCTGCAACAACCAGTTCCTTAGCAACCTGTAGGTGGCCATGGTTACAGGCCTCGTGCAGTGGTGTCCAACCTACATGATATAAGATTGAACACAATGTACATGTATGTTAGAAGACAACTTTTCTATCAAGTTGATGTTAATTATTTTGGTTAGAAAAGCACGTCCCAGCTTACTGCACAACCTTGGTTTAGGTCCTGTTAATCTTGATACATACATGTATATTCCAAGAGGTGGCACTAAATTATGGTAACTTAGTTTATTAGAAGGGCTAACACTCAAAATGTCAGCTACACACCAAATCTCACACGCAAAACGCATACATTACCATGTCAACTTTTAATTAAAACCCACATTCAGCTTACTTACCAATTCGTCATATAAAACATTAATTTTTTTGTTCAAAATTTGCTCAGGGGTCTAGCTGACTATATAGTTCAGTCACAAATGTGGCATCCCAATTCATGTAAATCTACATGTAGGTATGAAAATGTAAAGCTTAAGTATCAGGTAAAGAAAGAACATTTTCCTTAGTTTACATGTATATATTGGTCGTGTTTTAGGGTTGTCAAAACAAAACTTATAAACAGCCATTTTTCCCTTATTACTGTACTCGGGTCAGAAGGTGCCAAGTTAAGAGTTCAACTCCATTCTTTCTTTTCCATGTTGCACTTGTTTGGGCCATGTGTTTTGCAGGATCAGTTCAAGCCTGTATTACAAAAAAGCTCCTCTGTAGCACAATAGTTACATATATGTGTAATGCACTGAACTTAGAATCAACAGACCTGAGCTCGATTCCTGGTGGAAATGTTTCAAACTTTTTTTCTTTTCTTTTTTCTTCCTGAAGAAATCTTCCTGAATTCTCTTTTTCTTTTCATTTCAAAATCAAATGATACATCAACAGAAATCAGAAAGTTATATAGCACAACATATAAACACAATACAAACACTGCTGGCTATTTTATTTTACCAACATCCATTTCACTTCTTGCAGCTGGAGAGCTACCGATCACCGGAAGTTCAAGAATAGTATAATTGTAGTGTTTAGTTAATCATTTACGCATAAACTATAACCGCTGGCCAGGTGAAGAAGTCACTGGTCAGGCATGTTGTTTTGGTTTACGAACACTGGACATCTCCTGTATTTCATTACCTTATAATCATGTTACTACATAAGTTAACTCTCGTTATCTTGTCTTTAAAGTCTTTAGTATTAGCATGTAAATGTTTATTATTTGTTCTCTGTGCATCAGGACTCGTTTATCATTGAGATTATTAAAATTATCATCATCGAGAAGGCTTGTTTGCTTTAGTAGTAAACAGTCAAGTAAGATTGAAGAATATGCTGTTTCAGTTCAATTAGGCTATTTACATAATCTCTGATCGCACTTTTTAACTATGGCTAAAGTCTTTTGGAAAGTACTTCGTGAACAGAACTTTCAAAATTCTAGATTTTAGAACTGCCTACTTTCTGAGGTACACTGGCTTGTAAACCTCAAAACATAATGACAACCATCTCATAGCCATCTGAATAGGTACTTGATTTCATTTTCTCATTACAAAGTTCTTTTTTTGGTGTCTTCTGGCTTGAACATAAAGTGCAGTTTCATGATGAATAATATGTCAATTGGAAAGCCTGTTCACTTTCTTTATACTACAGCTGTAGGTAGAACACTGACAGCGTTTTAAGTATTGTTTAATTTTTGTTGCACCAGTGAAACACAGACAACAAAGAATAATTATATGGTAAGCTCAAATTGGGACTAGATGCTTTCGTATGTGGCTGCTTGCCTCAAATTTTGGCATTCGGTTTCTCGTAACATTAAAGTTTTCAATTCATAACTTTTATGAAACTACAGAGTGTTAAATAAAGATACTGACATCAAATTTCCATACAAATGCTCTCATTTCCTGCCATTTTGCCTACCCCCCCCAAATGGCACTGGAAAGGCCTATTCTGATGCACAGCAAAAAGTTTGTTATGCACACACCACAACTTTTGCTACACTGTGACACACATTGACAAAGAAAATAAAATTTTACAACATTCTTCACTTTAATATACATATTGTACTGTACATAATATATATCTTTAGAAAGATTTTTCTTCTTCTAAATATTTGGAATTAATTTTGATGTTGAGTTACCTGTTTTAGTTGCAAGGCCCTACTGAAAGCTGAGCACATGTAGTCCCCCTGGTTGAACACTATTGTTACTATAATTATCATTTAAAATCATTATTGTTATTACATGTATAATCATTATTAAATGTAATAATTGCCAATGAGCAGCAGAGTCAAGAGGTTCGGCTGCGAGGCAGCAGCTTTGCAGAGTTGTGCAAGGGAGAAAAATTCTCAAATTCATGTAACAGTGGTGTAACATTTATGAGCGTAACACTCTGAGCGTAACAATAAGATGACAATAGAATTGTTTGCCATCCAATCAAAATGCCAGGTTCCTCACAAGAACTTCCCGATACAAGCGGTGTGATTGGTAGATATTTCAATCATTGACCAATCAGAGCGAGTTTTATTTGTGCTTGTTCCGTGAAACATAGTGCGAACTTCGGCAAACTCTCCGGTCTGCAGGATTTTTGCACTCGAAAAAGTTAGTTAAAGCTGACATTTGTTTGACCTGTTTGTGCTTATTTATCGACAGGATACGCGAGTGCACTTCTGTTCAGTGTAAGTCACTTTACACAAATAAATAGCTGACTATAATTTGTGTTTGTTCCGCCTTAGCTCAGCTGTGAAACCTCGTGCGAACTTCGGTGATCTCTCTGGTCCACAGGATTTAACATGACATGTGTTTAAATGTTTTCATGACAAACTTTCCACCAGTTTCTTGGAGGGGCATCTAGCTCATTGGCACTTAGCGATAGCTATTACTAGTATTATTATTGTTATTATTTGAGGAAACCAACCTGCATTGTCCTTCCCATTCACGTTTGCTCCTGCTATTATCAGAGCTTTAGCATCCTCGAGGTCTCCCTTAATTGCAGCAACGTGAAGTGCTGTTTCTCCTCGTTCATTCCTCTTGCGCAGTCGGAGATTCATATTGTTTTCTTTCCCAATTTCTTTTTTCTTAATCTTGGTATAGTTTACAGTTTCTGTATCACTGCAGTTTTCCTCGTTCTTGGCCTGTTGAGCTGTTACTTCCAACAGGTATTGAAGCTGCTGTCGTTCAGTCAAGGGAAAATAAGATACACCACCAGAAACCATAGGAAATGATCCTGATGAGAGCTGGGACTTCTTTTGTCGACTGACTGCAGAACTATTGGCACCTTGTTTCTTGTCTGTATTACAAATAAACAGTACAGTACACGCAGATTATTTATTTACAGGTTAAAAAAATATCTTATTCAGAAACACCATTTAATTAGCTACTTTGCTGGATTACAGGTCAAATGTAACACTGTAAACTGCAACTTTCTAGTTTATTAATGTTTGTTAATACTTGGCACCTGCACAACACATGTATATATTCCATAATGGGAAACCTTTGGATATCATGAAATATAAATAAATAAATAAAATAAATTAAAAGTAGCAAATTTAAAACAATTTGAAACCTTACAAAGTTAATGAATGCAGATTTTTAGTTAAAGCTGTTAGGTTGAGGCGACTAAAATTTTCCAAATGCAACTATACAATATTTATTTCCTTCTTTCTTAAATCCATTTGTTACATGTATGACTGGCCATAACATTTGTCAATCAGCCTCAGTGTTACTTAAAGTACATGATTGTAAACAAACAGTTTGCTAAAAAACACTAATTAAAGTGTTGCTGTTCTTGCCTTACCTTTCACTGGCAGATGAAGCAAACATTTGTACCGTATAGTGAATAAATTTTTCAAGGTCAAATGAAAATTGCTCCACACCAAGAGCAATTATAGCTCACTAAATTGTTTAAAAATACTAACCACATTGAAGAAAGAGTTTTCTTTTTGATCCTGGCTTGGTAACCAGAGGGTTTTTCTTGTTTGTTATTTCCTAGAAAAAAAACAAGTAAAAGAAAAAATGTGTATGATGTGATAAATCAGTTCACACATAGTTTTGTTGTTATTCAGCATGCTTAGTTCAACAACTTGCAAGCCAAGTTGTTACTGTCTGTTTGTTAATAATACATGTAGCCACGAGAAACGTTTCTTCTCAGCCTCTCCTCCTTACAATCTATTCATCACAAAGTGCATAGTTGTAGTACTGTAAAGTGTAGGTTGTAACCTGCAACAATGTATTTTGAAAATGCTACCTTGCCCCCTAAATCTCTAGCAACTGACAGCGATACAGCAATAAATTACTGTATAATTTTATTACCTTACAGGGTGTGTCTGGTTCTTTGGGCATACTCTCTCTATTATCCTGTTGGCCCTCTGGTGTGATGTGGTGTTGGATCCCACATATGTCTGAGGTTCCATCAGGAGTAGCTGCCAAGAGATCAGCTCTGTCCTTCTGAACTCTGACGTGTGTCCCTGAGGAACTCATTTTTATACAACCTGTCAGAAATACAGCAAGTATATAAAAAGTTAATTTGTGGTTCTGTCAAATAAATTTTCAATTGAAATAGTTCTGAAGAACAATTTGCAATGTATTTCACTACATATAATCTGTGATTAATGGCTATTTCTCTGAATATTTTTCTGTTAGAATCAACCTGACAATGATACAGGTAGATCTAGTACTTCCATGGACCAAGAGTGACCTGCCATTGGCAGGTCTGACCAGCAATAATTTTGATATTGAAACCTCATGTGACTGTAGAAAATCCTAGATTTGTGTTCAAAACCCGCATTTCTGATAACATCTGCCAAATTTAATAAAATATTTTGTGTTTCAGAATGTGAAATTGGTTCCAAAGTACAAAGAAAAATGGCATTTTAGATCCTAAATAATTTCAAGATTTATGGGTGGGGGGAGGGGGGCATGCCATAAGACCTCCCTAAAAAACTTGTGCCTTGGTTCTGGCATAATTAGTAGAGGGATCAAGACTCCCTCTACCAACTATGGTGCTGGTATATTGTGACATCAATTGGTAACCAGCATTTGTGCATCTAAAACATGAAGTCACTTAAATTTAGATGAGAAGTTCACTGTCAGGATCACTGCAGTAAACTCGGGCTGTACATAGTCTTGGGGGCCATTTCATTTTCAGGAAGTCTTCAAAACTCAAGTCCAACTGGTCTCCAGGTCTCCTGATTTCAAAACTTTTTGAGATAGGAACAAAATCACATGTCCTGTTTGTATCATCCTGATCGTATCAGCATTCCGTTGTCTAATTTTTTCAAGTTAAGAAGGCGAAAGAAGCTTGTACGATTCCAAACTATTTTAAAATATATTATCCAATAATAATAAACCTTATGAAAATGTTTGATTAAATGTAATCACACAAAGATGTAAAGCAAGTTTTTAGAGTTCACAATCGCAGCACTTGATATACAAGATTACACAAGAGTTCAGATAAGCAAATCGAGACAAAGCTACGGACAGACAACAAAGATTATTAACAACAGATCTTGTGTTAGTGTTATGAACAATTCAGAATTATTTTTGTTCAGAATGAACTACATATATTTATATATAATTACAAGTCCGATTAGCTTGAAGATTGCTGACTTATTTGAGAGAGCTATTATTTACCTCCAAACATACTTACCTTTAGCGTCGAATTTCTTCAAAAGCGCTGTTGATCGTCAAAGTGTTTGGGAAAATTATAGACGCGACGCCATCTTTTGTTTCCGAAGGAACAGTCAGAATTCCCGCCAAATTATTGCACATCCGGGACCGAGAGGCCGAGCTCTTCCGAACACAAATGATAAAATCACCTATGGCTTTTTCTTTTTATTTTTTTAGAATTTTATCATCTGTTAGAAACTTGTTCAGTTGTGGCGGAAGACACAGGAATACTCAGTCACTTTCAAAACTTACTTCTGCATCAAATGTCTTGAAAAAGGTCCGTCGAATCACAGTTGGTAGAGGTCGAATCAACATCGGCGAGTGTTCGGAACAGCTCGGATTTAGTCACCGATTTTTTCGTTAGACCCTAGTTCCCCATCAAATTTTCACCTGTTCGAATCGTCGTCTGGGGAAACAAAATGGCAGATTTTGTGTTGGAAAAGGTGCAACTACACTATGTTCGTTTGCCAAAATGAAATTTAACTCTCCTTGATGTTGGCTGAGGAAGATTGAAGAAAACATTTATAACCTGGCTGACGCGATCGATTGTAATCAGTGACAATTGAAGTTCGACAAATGCTTTTATAAGATGTCAGACACATCTCCCAGTGGCAGTGCAAGTCAAATGTCTCATCGTTCGGGACTGACAGATGGTTCTGCGTCAGAGTCTGGGCGGACGATGAGTCCGTCAGAAAGTGTGGTGAGCCGAGCAACAACTAATGTTTCTAAGTCGCCAGAAAGTAGCATTCCTTCGCCGCAACCCAAACAACAACAGCCACCTCGACGCAGAGGAAAAGGTAGCGGTGAATTGAAGAAAAAATCTGAAATGTTTGTTTACATTTTTAATATGGAATACAGTCCGTTCTTTTTATAAATGGTACAAAACTGTTTTAGGCCCTTTTTACATGGAGGAGGGATAACCCTTCTAGAAAGGTTATCCTTCTAGAAGGTCATCTCTGTCCATTGTTTTTTTTTTTCTATTTCCTTTAGGCTTTACATGAGAGGAGGGATAACCCTGGGCCTGGGTTAGGGATAATTCTACCAGCTTGCTGGGGTTACCCTATAGAAGGGACAACTTTTTGTTTGTTTAAGCCATGTAAACACTTGATAAGGCATAACCCTTCTAAGGGAACAAGTTTCAGTGGTTTCAGGTTACTTCCGAAAGTGTGCAAAATTATAACTTACATTGTTTACTTTTCACACAATGGCTTCACGTACAAGAGATTTGATGTACAAGAATGGAAAGCTTTTTCGGATGCTCAATGAGAGAATGGCTGGTTTATTTCTAGATGTAAATACCAAGAGTCTGAGATCCGATATGACTTTCCGGGTGAGAGAGATCGCAACCCAAATGATGAAATACCTGTCCCAGTTAAGCCCTACGGCAACAACAGCAACAAGGGAAGAGCTACCAGTAAATTTCAGTTTGGTTATTTGCAATTAATCAGACCACAATCCCTCAGATCTGGATGTGTTGTAAGCCTGTGTAAATACGTTTTGACAGTGCTACGAGTAATAGCCCCAGAGCTAACCCTGGCATGTAAAGCAAAGCTATGTGTTGCTCCTTCTAGAAGGGTTATCCCTGCTATGAGGGTTATCTCTACTTCATGTAAACAGGACCTTAAAAGAACCTGAGTTCCAGCGACCAAGTGTTTAATACCCTATTAATTGATTATTTACTGTGAATATTACAAATTTATATATATGATATTATTTTAATAAAATTGAAAGCAAATAATAGTATGCATAAGGTAACTGATATTT
>JAOBRH010403834.1:0-11191 GCA_027575125.1 Umimayanthus parasiticus | reverse complement strand
CCCAGGATTGATTAGCGGTATCAACAAAGTGCTAAAATATCTGTGTCATTTGCTGTTTCAGCACTTAAACAGGCAAAGTGAATATTGGGAATATAACAAACGGCATTTTACTTTCCAAGGTTGCACTGAATGATTCACACAGATATGTGGTGCTCATTGGCATATACCATTGCTTGAGGAATGGACCATTGCCTTGTTGGTCGAAACTACTACGAGACATTCCAGGTTCAATCTTCCAAGAAACGACCCTATCATAAACTCATCATTTGTCTCACTGTCAATAGAATAGATTCCCCCTGAAGGTTTTGTTACTTACCCGTAATTCCGAAGAGCGTTTGTATAACAGTCCCTCTGACCCTCTGCTCCAAAACCTCGCCCATCCAACGGAAAGAATTTGGCATTGAAATGTCTGAAAATATTGTTCCCATTTGCATCTGTTTCAAAGAGTTTCCGTAGTTCAATGCTGCCTTCGTAATGCATGTTTCGTACTGAATCTTGCAAGAACCATTTGGAAAAAGAATCCGCAACAGGATTATTGGATATTGCCAGCCAGCTACCAAAAGGGCTTGCCACATACGTGGGATTCTTGTATTTTTCTTCGTATTTGACACCAACAAAGTCAATGTGAGATCGCCTGGAGAAATGAATAACAATAAAAAAAAAAACTTACTATACCACCTCAACATATCACTAATAGTGGTAAAATATGTGACATCTTTGTCATTTGTTTCATATTTTAATAACCCACCAAACAGAATTTGTCCTAAAATACAGAACTAATTTTCCTTTAAAAAATGGTGTAAAATTGTATTATTCATTAATGAACCTGTTTACCAAAACAGATGCAGTTGTGCGAATAAACACCAAAAACATTTGTTGGACACCAAAAATTGGGGGAAGGGGGCATGGAAGACAATAATATGTTGACCATTAGTTATCCACGATACTAGTATTATATAAAATATAAAAGACAAAAATTTTGACTAACTTCTTATGACGAGAGATACTGGCATCAGCAATGACAGCAATGTGACAGTATCTCGAAACTTCAAACAAGAGATGAAAAAAGCTCGATATACTTTTTCTTGTTTATTCGGATAAAACCGTCCTGGAGTACTTTCTTAAGAAAAAAACCCCAAGAAGT
This sequence comes from Umimayanthus parasiticus, assembly GCA_027575125.1. Classification (NCBI taxonomy): domain Eukaryota; kingdom Metazoa; phylum Cnidaria; class Anthozoa; order Zoantharia; family Parazoanthidae; genus Umimayanthus; species Umimayanthus parasiticus. The sequence goes on along the minus strand of JAOBRH010403834.1, from coordinate 10,047 downwards.
CCAAGCTAAAGTGCAATCTCTTCAATCACAATGTGCATGTGAGTTGATTAGTTTCGGCGCTGTAATTGTGATGAATTAACTACTGAAAGTGTGTTTAAGGAACATTACCTGAAGTCAAAGTAGGTTGCATCGATGTAGAAGTTGGTTAGATTCATTGTGGTGTTTGTTGCTGGAGCTGCAACACAGAACAACAACGACAGTAAATAAAGTCCCACTGCTCTTCCCTCAACACTTATATTAAAACTAAATAATTTTATTTGTAAACTAGCAAAGGCCACGAAAGGCCTATCCTGGTTTACCTAACTGGACATACTTGTGCATAATTTGTTTCATTATGAAATAGTAAATCCAAAAAAACTGAAAAATGATGATAGCACATTAAACTTCAAGTGTAGGAATATTCCGAGGTAACAGTTTGGTCATATAAATACAACAAACAAACAAAATTTAAAATACGGCAATAAACGTTATAAGCTTTTACAATAAGCTTTGTTAGAAAATAAGGAACTGAAATTTTCAGTCTTTCATCCAAACCTAAAACTCTCTGCGACTCTGCAACAGCAACTAAGGTCGATGCCATTTGTAACAGTCAATGGCATTTGTAACAGTCAATGGCATTTGCAATAGTCGATAGCATTTGTAATAGTCGTTGCCATTTGTAACAGTCGATGGCATTTGTAATAGTTGATGGTATTTGTAACAGTCGATGGCACTTGTAACAGTCAATGCCATTTGTAACAGACGATGCCGTTTGCAACCGTCGATGCCATTTGTAACAGTCGATGGCATTTGTAATAGTCGATGACATTTCGAGCAACAGTCTGTTGTTGTTTTCATTGAAGAAGATAGAGTCTTGATCGTGGAAAACAACGTACACTAAACCTGACCCTATTAACCCTAACCGTAATTCAAACCAAAATTAAATCTAAAAGAAGAAACTAAATAGAAAAAATAAGACATAAACTAAGTAAAATATACTTACCGCCGAGTTTCGAACCCATTACTGCTAGAATCTAGTTCTGTACACTACCGCTACGCCAAAAACTCAATTTAGTGCCGTTCACATTCTTTTTACTGTATACATTTTTCAAATGGTATCGACTGTTGTTGAAATGGCATCGATTGTTGTTGAAATGGCATCGATCGTTATATACATATAAGAGGAAACTAGCCTCGGATCCCTCAAAAATAAACAAACCTTTTCCCTCTACAGTTGTTACGGAATCTTCTTCAGATTTTGGTGTTGAACGTGTGACAAAGCCACCAAGCACTGAAGGTGGAATATTGGTTCCATTGCGATGCGTGACGTTCATCATGACATAACAAGTATAGTCTGTCCCAGCCTTCACGCCCTCAGCCTGTCCAAAAATGATGCTTTCAAACATGCTAGTCGTAGTTATTGTTGGAGCATTTGCACTATAGCAGGTGACGGGGTATGTTATGGTAGTTACTTCTGTAGTCTCCCAAGTATTGACGATGGTACCATTTCTTGTTTGGTTTGCAATCAATGCAGGATATAATTCACTTGGTTTGTCCCACTCAACTTTCAGCTGGTAGTCCCCAGGTGCAGTGACGTTTATGCCGATTGGTGCTATTAAAATATAGTAAAAACGCACCGAAAAAATTACAAAGAATGAAGAGTGTTACTGATGTTAGCAAAAGAGACAAGAACAAGACCAAAACAACGCAAAATTAGGCAGTAACGGAAACAAAACATTAACAGCGATAAAGAATGTTGTAGAGCGAGAAAACCAAATTTGGCGTTGGATGAAGAAAAACAAAAAAACTAAAACAATATATGAACAGGCAAAACTACCTGGTAATGCAAAAACATTAACGAATAGTAGAAACCTCGATGAAGGCTAAGCCAGAATTGAAACACAGAAAATTATCTTAACACAACAAGCATTATAGTGCAAAACAACAACAAAGTGCAGCCTGATAGAAACTGTACAAAGAGTTTTGAGACGCAGCATCGATTTATTTATCAGCTTCGGAGGTTGTACTTACAGCACGTGAACTCCTGCACGTAGACAGCCAGATAGGATTTCGGGGGACCAAAGGTGACACCAGCAAGACGTGGAGGATTTACACAAGTTGCTTCTTTGACTGCACTATCAACGGCCACTAAAGAATTGTATACATTGCAGTCACATCCCAATTTGTTTGTTCCACCGAGATTCCTGGGCCCAAACAATAAAAAACTTTATATCAACACTGACATATAAATCTAGCTTTTGAATGAATAACAACTTTGCAAAAACAACAGACACTACACAAATAATAAATAAAATTGCCCAAGCAAAATACAACACCTAAAAATTTTTGCTGCTAAAACAATTGACAAATAAAAATGATAAATTCCAAGATGGCGTCCAACACTGTTGGTTTTTCAAAGATTTTCAAACGTCACGCGGCTTTCAAAGTCTATGCAGTCGTACTACTCCAAACACATTACTTCATTAGAATAATTGTTTTTATAGAAATTACTAAATGTTTCTGTTCATTTTTAACTGTCAAAACTATGTAAACATAGGGAACCAAAGGCTAACTCGTGGAAATAATTTAGTGCAAATGCCACTTTTAGATGCTTCACTAAAGCACAAGTTTATTGCCGACGAGTCAGCCGATCTGTTCTATTGCAAAACTCCCATAAGGGATATATGCCACTGGGAGTCAACAGTCATCTCAATCTGCAATGTCGATCTCTTGTGCCACTTGGGTCCTGAAAGTCTCCAACATTGAGAGCTAAAAGAAACTAAGCAAACGACTATCTGGACATCAATAAGCCATTAAGAACATTTCAAACAACCTGGACATTCGTTTGCTGATATTCGAATTCAGCCAATTGAAAAACTTGAGCTACTTTCAGGCAAATCAGATGAAGATTTCACCATCAGCCATTTGGATTGAGAACGTTTTTGGATGTTATAACTTGGCATAGTGTATCAATATGGCCTTAATGACCGGTTGCAAAATATATCTAAAAATATTAATAAAAATATCAATGTTTCCAGTCTTTTTAATAAACGTAAGATACGCAAAAGAAGCCACGGAATAAAACGAAATCCAGTCAGCAGGTCCAAGGTTACACTTGAAAATCTGTATCTAAAACATTTTCAATAAAGAACACGGCGGAGGTCTACATCATCTGTTGGCGACTCTTTATGGCATTCGGTTATCTGCATTACATCAGTTATATTTAGAATGTGAAACGTAAGATAAGCATTTTTACGAATTATTCTAGATGTATGTTGTAAGAGATTATTTCAACCAGAACGTAGCAATAACTATGAACCCAAACTACGACGCCATTTTAATCAAGATACATTTTCATAATAGGGATATAGATTAGATAAAGTAAATTTACATAAAATGCTACATAATAAACTAGTTAATTCTAAAGTACCTATTTACTTTACCGAAAAAGAACCACCAGTAATACGTTATAAGTATACAGATACTATAAGTATACAGAAAGTATATAATTATAATCAAACATTATCTGTTACTTTAACTAAGCTAATATGAACGTAATGAAACTTAGAAGGATGGTAACTGGAATCAGTCGTGTGATTGCAAATCATCTAAATTTTGCTATGAAACTCATAGGTGACCTCCGTATTGCAAGAAATAGAAAACTGAGACGCCTGCTGTCGAAAAAACCCAAATACTGAGAAGACGTTTACTAGGTATTATTATTTTTCATATGGAGATCTTTTTGCCATGCCATTGACTTTCTTATCGATAACATCTACGTCCGTTTTGGCGGTAGAACTTTTAGACAAGTTATTGGAATTCCTATGGGTACCAACAGCGTACCGTTGTTGGCAGATCTTTTTCTCCACACGTACGGATACGAATTTCTGATTAGAGCAATGAAAGGAGAAACTAACAATGAACTTCAATTCCATACGACGTTTCATTACATCGATGACCTGTTGTGTATCAATAACAACAACTTCAACAAACAGCGAAATTTACCCATCGGAACTGGTACTGAAAAATACTACTAATACATCTTCGGAGATATCTTACCTTGATACTACCATAAACATTGGTGAGGAAAATGGGACTGTAAGAATCGGCGTTTAAGACAAAAAGGAAAACTTCAACTTCAAGATTGTGAACTTTCCGTACCTGGACAGTAGCATACCGCCTGTGGAAGTCATTTCACAAATTCTACAGAAGTCACTCAGACGAGTTGGAGAATTTGGAGCAACGTTGACAAAACTACAATCTTCGGTTTGACTGCGTGTCCTCATCGAACATTTCCTTTTGAATTTTATTTACATTTCAGATATGTACATGGTTGTGCTTATATTTTTGTTTCACTGTGGAATGTGTTGTTTGTTGTTTGTTTAATTTTGTTTTTTACGCGTGCTCATATCACTGTATTGTATTTTGACGTTAAACGCAATTTTTAGTTTAACGCTTTCAATTCTATTTTCCTTACCTATGACAATGTTTGTTCAGTATCTGTGCTCACATAGTAGATGTAGGTCTAGGATTTAATGGAGCAATTTTGCTTACATTTTAAGGTATCGTATTGATGATCAGTTACTAATTTGCCTTTTATTTCAGCAACATCGTAGTATTGTCTGTGCAGTTTCAATCCACTGAGTGGGCACTACGAAGATGTTTGAGCAAATTGTTTCACTCAGGGGCAGTCCGCAGGACAAAGGAAGATTGTAAGTAGAATATATATGTTAATCTCAGTATATCTTGACTTAGGACTTAAGAATCTTAGGATTTTAGAGTCATGCTGTTTAGATATTGGGTACTATTGTGGAGCAATGGATATTACTGGTTGCGTGGCAAAACTCTCGCGAAAGAGCAGATTTGATATTTTGGTTCATTCTCCTTATTTTTTTCACTCATCTGAGCTTTAAAGTACAGTTCACATATGAAATTTAATTATTTTACACAAAAATATTGACACAATCTATATACAAGATAAGCACCATAATATTATGATGAAATATCGATATTCGAATTCTAGCTCCCAAAAATATTTTCAGTAATGCTATAAAATTAAATTAGTAAATCTACTAAAATTGATGCTCTGCTGAGCCTGAGGACGTTCTTAAGGGGGAGCAACATATCAAATTATATTTTGGCCGTGATAAGGGGAATTGGAGAGGATATTTCAAAGGGAAAACTGATAGAACAAAACAAACATTTCTCCTAAGTGAGCAAACGTCACTTATCGGATAGCACGCGAGCTGGCGTTCGTCCATTAAATATTAACTCCAAAAATTAATTTTAAACTTAACAAATATCCGTAAAAACAAAAAAAATCTTCAAAATTAACAAATGCCCCACATCAGATCACTTTTCGTCCCAAATTATTTCAAAACTGATAAAATTCTCAAAATATTCGTGATATCTTTGTCAACTACGGCGGCACTGTGTCGCTATGATTCAAACTTGTATTTTTATAAATTGATGACGTAATATAGCCTGAAAATTTGACTTTATGTATTGCTCCCCCTTAATTAGCTGCAGCCCAAACATTTCCTTCGACTTTTGAACAATTCTCAGCCCCAACATTCTAACAAAAAAGGTTCCATTGCAAAACAAAGAGTGTAGTGTCAGATCGAACAAAAGTAGGAAACCGTAGCGCCACCACTCATTTTACATCATACTTTTCTGCAGCGTCACTTACATTTTTTAAATAACTCTCTCAGACAATCTGCGCCAGAACTAGCTAGGTCTCATATTCCCTCTACTCCCCCCACCTCCCCCGTGCAATGTTGGAACTTACTTTGTTTGACCCACTCCTGGCAAAAATATACCAACCAACATATAATTTTGAGCCACATGTGTCCCAACAATTTTGGCGTAGGTTGTTGGTGGCGACCATTGTTACCATAACAAAAGTGAAGGAACACAACACAATCACGAAATCAAAAGTAAACAGTTGTACTGAACTCATTTACTCACAAAGACGCCAGTTTGGGAAGGCTACCAAAACAGCTTTGTCCGATGTTTACGATCCTGTTGTTGTGAATATCTCTGTAGTTGCAAGAAAGAAAAATCAAATGACTCAGATCCTTGTAATATGACAATGCCACAAGAGTAAACGGAATAATAATAATAATAATAATAACAATAATAATAATAATAATAATAATAATGAATGATAACAATTCATAATAATAAGAATCATGTTTATTGTTTTTGGTGAATGCAAGTAAGGATCGAGAAGAACTTAAAAAATTGGCCACGGTCAAAAAATCGATTCTACTAATACTTTGTCAGTTGGTAGGGCCTGGTAAGCAGCTCGAGGGCATACAGTTATTTTTTTAATGCAACAAATCCGCATAATTTGGTCATTGCACAGGATACTCAGATTTCACTTTACGAGAACTCAAGTTTAGCACTTTTGGACTTCTCGCTACATAAATATCGCTGTGGAACTATTGCAACACAAATTTAACATAAAAATGTGCAAAACTTGGACGCTTTAACAAAATAGTAGAAACGGATTTAAATAATTACACTTTTATTTTAGGTAAACAATCATAACATACAAAACAAATGACTTAGAATTGACATGATGCAGTAATTGAGCATCCGAAATTAGTCTAAACGCTAATCCAATCTTGTGTTTTTGATCACAGAAAGGAGAAAAATACACCTGAGAGCATCCTGTGCACGAGCGTCGTTTTCTTGGGGGGTCCGGGGTCATGCACCGCAGGAACGATTTGAAAATTATGTTTCCGAAGCCGCTAAAAATGCACTAAAATCTTAAAATTTTTCGCAAAAACTGACACCATTAGAAGCCTAAGAAAACCATATGCATCACCGAGGCGGTCAATTTGATCCGGGAATTTGAGTTTTTGACGGAGAGTTGACTACATCTAGCAATGTCACCGATATTTTAACAATTTTACACTTAAAGAAATAGTTTCAAACAACAATGTTAACAAAGAGCAATGCGTGATAATAAATTTTTACAGTTTTTGCATCTATACAACAACAAGAACAAAATCCAACACTAATTATTCACGGGTGAACTCATTGATACAATGAGGAGATCGGGATCGTTCTTCTATTGACTAGCCCAGCTGCATTTGGTTTTTCTACATACTTGTTTCATTCTAACTTTTTTAAATATCCACATATATAAAACATTCTAAACAGGAAGAGGTCTAATATTTGAAATACAGTTCCGTATGTTTCTCTATCAGACATTCTCGCCAATAAATTATTACTTTTTCTTGAAAGAGTTTCTAAAATCTATAGTGGTAATTAGTTTTTAATATTTTTTATAGAAACTAAATTAAATCCACAGCTGATGCTGGTGACACTTTAACATGTCTCTACTGACACTCTTGTTTATGTAACTCCAGTAATAGGTGTTTTATACAACAATTGTAAAAAAATACCAACTCAGTACCCGAAATAATTTGGGACCAATTCAAAACGGGTGGGGATGTTCAGCGGGGCACAGGACCCCCAGCCCTCTGGATCCGCCACTGAAACCAACCAACCAACACACACACACACACACACATACATAAATATACAACTCAAATCCCTCAAATAAGTACAAAACCGGAACTCCTTCAAATAAAGCAGAAAAAAGAAACGAACTGATATAGAAACGTATCACGTCCGGTGATGGTACTTACAGTGTTTCAAGTCTTGGTAAATGTGGAAACGTCGGTAGAAAAACGATTTGGTTTTCCCGCATATTCCTAAGCAATGAAAGTGTATGTTTCGAGTAATTATTCTGCTGCAAATAAGGACACTAGAAAGACACTAAAATACTTAGTATGGTATGGTATGGTGACCTTTATTTATAAAACAGGGCGGCCCATTTGGCAACGAGGCAGTTATCCAGAGAGCCTTGTGTACACTAAACTGGTTAGAATTGGAATAAAATACTAATATGCAAATATTTACAATAACATGAGTTATTGCGCACTGATGCATATCATCTTAAAACACATACTTTCTGCGCATTTTCAACTTAAATCCTCTCCATGTGATTTTAGATGTAGATTACGAAAGTAAGACTTTTGAAAATGCAGCGCTACCTCGATCTTGGCGTAGCATTTTACACAATCCCAGTCTATAAACACAGAGTTGCTCTTGTGGACGACGTATTTAAAATCAGTTATCCGTTTTGCATCATTTTAGCTTTCTGGGCGCGGTTGATCGAAAGTGGATTTACGCTAATCCTGGGTAACATTAATCCGCGATTTGGTTTACCTCCTTAAAGATTGAATTGGGCGATCATTTAGGGATTACTCAACAGTGTTTCCTTGAAGTATATCTTCAGTAATACTTTAGAAAGACCGAACTTGTTTCTAGATAAAGAAATTTAGTTCAAAGTTTCGCCAAACCTGCGTTAAACTAAACCCGTTTTCGAACAACCGGGATCTGATGTGGCAATGTGAAAACGATACTAAAACACCACTGTTGATGTAAACCTAATTTCTTATGATTTAGCCAAAAAATGGAGAACACTAAGCACATCACAGAAATATGGACAGGGTCTAAAGCATGGTGAACAGGGTACCGAGGAGTTATGTTAGTGTCACGCTTTCACAGCTCCAAAGAGACTCTCATATGGCAAAACCTCAGAAAACCGCGCACGTTAACTACAATAGCCACGCGTACAGTCCCGTTTCTATGACAATAACTGAAATAGCGAAGTTAATATCTATGGAAGCTCTAACAACAGAATAAGGAACAACTTACATTTTTCTTAAAACATGAAGATTTTTTCAAAAGACTCAGACGATGGCTGCTTTAAAGGTTTTCAGGTTCTGAGTGCGTTAAGTTTTTGCTGCGAGCGAGCAAAGCAACATTAATCTTGACGGCAGAGTAGGTTTGGGTATGAGTTTATATGCCAGTTCGAAGCTCGATTTGAGGACGCGTTGGGAAGCGATGGAAAATTTTGTGAACACGTAGAACGTTGGCCAGCGGTAACTGCCCTATCATCGTGCGTGCTAGTGTGCCGAGAAGCAATTCAGCCAAAGCGATTATGAATGGAAGAGACGACATTTTTGCATGGAGTATATGCCAGAAGTATTAAATACAGTAAAAACCCGCGTGTAGGACCTATTGAATTAAGAAGCTAGAGCCTCTCATTTTGACTCTTAATACCCCAAAATATAAGAACCTATTCAGGCTGGAAAATTAAAACAGGTTCTTATATGGAAAATTGAATGTTGGATCATAAAAAAGAAATATTAAGAAAAATCACTTTACTGTATAATATTTTGTATCTTTTTTCATATTTTCTGCCAGAAACATACACAATCAATTTTTTTCTATCAATTTAGTTTATAAGATGCATTTGTATATGTAGAAATTGTATTTAGTGATATAGCATTAGTAGTCATAGTGCTGTCATGCTCATTTTAGTTGGGCAACACTAAAATGTATCTAAACAAATTAAGAACCTTCTAAGAACCTAATTAGCCTCTATTATTAATAAATGTCTAAAAATATAAGAACCTAATTAGCCTCAAGTTGAAAAATCTAGATTCTTACACGCGGGGTTTTACTGTTTTTGCATTTTGGCGATTGACCTGCGGTGTAGACTGGTAAATCCTTGGAATGACCGCTGTTAAACTTGAAGATAAATTCGAACGTCCGCTGTCATATTTAAGGCAGACAGTACTGAGCATGTGAGAACTGAAGAGAGACGTTTGCCAGCCAGAACACGGAGGGAAAACATAAACAAAAGCTGTACGAACTTTTGTAAAGTTGATTAGGGAAACGCTTTCACCAAAGAGATAATTGGTAGCATTCACTGCTCTATCGAAGTCCATATCGAACGACGGGTGAGTCGATAAGAGTTTACATTCATTTACGGTATGTTTATTACTTTATATGTTCTTCATTTCAAAATGATATAAATGTTATATAGAGTTTGCCAGATGGACAAGCAAATAGAGATTAACTACTCTGACAGGGTATACGAGACAACTATATCTTATTATTATTTATATTTTAAATATATATATATATATATTCTGAAACTTTAGTAGAAAAAATTTTCGAGAGCGCTCAACATTTCAGGAG
>JAOBRH010403723.1:0-11196 GCA_027575125.1 Umimayanthus parasiticus | reverse complement strand
AAGGGAAATTAGTTTTGCTTCGAGTTAGCGGGGAATTCGAGTTACCGAGGGTTCGAGTTATCGGGGTTCAACTGTACAATAATATTTTTGTGGCTATACAATAGCAATAGTACTGTGTACTAGTTAAACACCTTCATTAAAGTGTGACAATGGACAAGACCAAAGATGAAAACTTTAAATAACTCACCAACATGATTCTTGAACCAGTGAGGTTTCATGTTTAGAGGTGGACTGATATTGAGAATGTGAGAGTTTTTTCCTGACTTCAAATACGGTAAACACACCTGTGAACTGTGCACAAATATAAGGAGTGGATGTTACTGTAGAGCAGTGTGTAGAATGATAATAATTATACCTATGAATGTGGGACATCTGCTAATATCTTTGGAGTCCTTTTTAAATATTCAGGATTGTAAAATTCAGGTCTGTATTAAACTTTCTTTCCTTTAAGAAAAAATTTCAACATTCACCATACACTTTAGAGTGGGCTAACACATCAAAATTTAACTAATATTATTATTTTCTTAAAAAAGAGATACGTTTCTTGCTCGTTTACAGCCATAAGGTGTACTCTCCCATGCTGCTCTTTTGAAGAAGTGTGTATCTGTTTTTTTTAAAAAAAGGCCCCCCTGAGATAGTATTTCAGGAGACCAAATCAAAGGCTTAATGTGCCTGTCCATAACCCACTTTTACAATATGCCCCAGTGGCCATAAACAGTAACTTCAAGTCGAGGTCATGCTCCATACATTTGCTGCATTTCGGCCTTTCTGGCCTTGACTCAGAGTTTTTGTTTATGTCCACTTGGGCATATTATGATAGCATTCTATGGATGGTGTGGCAAAAAACCTTTGACCAGTCCGGGAAATGAGCCCAGAACCAACTGGCTAGCAGTCACAGTTCTCACCAACTGCACTAACCTCACACACACTTACATGTAACTACAGTACAAACAGTAAATGTATTCATTTTTAAATTGTAGATCTGTTTCAAACTCTTTTTCAAAAATTTTTAATCATGGACACAGATCGCCCAAACAGTTTTGCAGGTGCATCGTGTTAACATTTAAAGCTTCCACAAAATTTCCTAGTTCCCTACTGATCCATAGCGCATGAAGCTGTCATGTAGCCCCAAGCTACATGGACTAGGTAATAAAAAAATAACCTAATTCACAAGTATTGTCGCCATGATTTTCATTGTTTTTCGCCATTCTAAATGACCCTTGGGACTCCCTCAGCTGTTTTTGAAAACAAAATAATATATGTTTTTAGGTGAACCCACTCTCTCTCAGCTAAATGACCTCAACTGCTTTGCAACTTACCACAAAAATGTTCCTCGTGCATTTATTTGATTCATTAGATCATAACTGCAACAATAAATTAAAATTCACTTTAATTAACTTGTCAACGTCATAATTGAAGGGGTATTCCATCAGTTAAAGTTACTCTTCAGAAGTAATTTAAATTAGGCATTAGGTGTTTATAGCTATTTAGAAACACATGAAAATAAGCAAAAACTAAAAGTTTCCAAAAATTTCCAATAAAAACGTTCTGTGTGTGATGTAGACAAAGTTGAGACATGTACATGTATATGCAAATTTTTTAAACTGGAAAGTAACTGAAACATAAGATGTGTTTTAATCTTGATTTCAGATCTATGCCACTTCAGAAAAATAAAATGTAAACATTTGTTGACAGAATGTCCAGCCAGTGAGCAATCCGAGCAGGAGCAAAAGTTTTATTCATTTCGATCGAGACCCCTATTTGCTAGACAGTTGTGTTTGGAATAAATTATTAATGATAATTGTCAAAATACTTGTAAAGCAAGCCTGACCATGGAAATTGAATTTATAATCAAGTGAAGGAAGTAAAAAACTTCAAGAAATGTTACAACAGCTAATTTATTCAATTAATATGAGTCTCTGCTACTACATGTACCTTCATTCACAAACAAGTTTGTAGTACAATGCACATGGTCACTTCAGTGCCAAAAACCCATTCCCAAAAGTTTGATATTTAAAGGAGGACTGAACCCTGAAATTTTGGATAGAGGGAGCTCTGGAAATGGTCCAATGCTTTTCAAAAAATGTTCTCATTTTTCAATATAATTTATGTTTTTTAATATGTACATGTACATTGTTTGCAAGATTGTTGAAAAATGGGGAGCCACCTTGACCACACCCCTAAACCAACCCCTCACCAAGGTTAATAAATATGGTACACGTTCAATACCTTTTCATAGGAGTTTTCAGAGTGCCAGTTAGGCTGATAGCACTGGCATTGTTGACTAGAATGTCGATTCCACCAAATGTCTTCACAGCCTCCTGCACTGCCTGTCGGACATTATTCTCATCTCTTACATCCACCACACAAGGCAAACACTTGCCACCTGCTTCCTCAACTACATGGGCAACAACAATTTTATAAAAATTAATCATTTAATCAACTAAAGATTAGCTGTCAGAGATGGAAGCTGATGCTGGCTCGACAACAAGCACCCTTAAGTCTCTTAAATTGGGGTGGTAAATTTTGCAAAGTACTGATCCCTCTGGCCTGTGTATTTTGCAAAAAAAATAGACTTGTGTCTCTCTTGATTTTGTTGTCTGGTTTGCAATGTAAATAAACTGCAACATTATGATACCATATCTCGGTTGATTATGCGAACTTCACTTTGGACTCTATACTGTGTACATGACTACCGGTACAGGTATATGAAACTTTTGTTATTTGCAGTTGAGATGTATTCTGATCAATTTTGAATAATCGTGCCCCCAGACATACAATCAACACTATTGATTGTTAATATGAGATGCTCATTGCAGAACAAGGAAAACTTCAGTGGTGGATTTAGGGGAGGGGCCTCCCCTTTTGTTGACAATTTGGGAAATACTCTATGAGAAAACACAGTCTGTAAAAATGTATTTTGGAGATCAGATACCATAGGTTGCCACTTTTTCCAAAATTACTAGTCCCCCACCTTCCCTGCCTAATTTTCCAAAAGTTCTGGATCTGCCCCTGAACTTTACGTTTTTTAAGAGTTCTAAAGTTAACCCTTTGACGTATTTTTAAACAAATGCATATCCTAATAATATGATAAACATGATTTAGATCAATAGAAAAACTATTAACTATGGGCCTGTGAAACTTCTGTCAGACCACTGGATTCCTTTTGCTACCGGACCGGAAGGCTGGTGCTGAAAAAAAAAATTTGTTTCTATCCCTAGCTGTTCTAATATAAAAATCATGATAACATGAAATTTTAATTAGGAGATAAACAGATTCTGAAGGTTGTGGACAATACTAACAAATGAATACATTATATTACTAATAGTAAGAATTATATTAATAGAAATTTAATAATAAAATATTTTATTGCACTGGTCATTTCCAAAAAGTGATCAATCAATGGTGCATTTAAAAGCAAGGTATAATAAATCGTACCTGGTTCAACTGGACAAAAATTTACCTTTATTAACTACAGTAAAATCCTTGACATTAAAGCCCTGCCAAATTGGCTTATCTGGTTTGTTACATGCATTAAACATAAGACCACTTAAAAAATATCCAAGTTAATTATCAGACAGGGAGCGCATGCACTCATTTTCCCAAGTGCATTGACTTTTTGTTGAAATTTTTGGGAATAAAGTAATGTACATGTATGACTCACAAAGTCTCGAAGAGTTTATTGCAGAAAAAGAATCACCCATAGGAAAGATCGTTTCGATAATTTTCAATACCATTTATCTTCCTCTTAAAAATTTGGCAGGAACTGTTTATATAAGAACATGTTATGAACGAGATGGTTGCATCATTTTTTAATGATTGTGTTAGGTGCGACTCAGGATTAAACTATCAGACTTCCATGAAAAAAAGAAGTGCCCTACCTCACTGAATTTTGGAAGGTTTCTGATGATAAACGGGGATATTTTTCTAAGTGGCCCAAGTTTGCAACCTTGGGGTTTGAGTAGGCTTTATATTTTTTTAAACAGTAGGTACAGGGGCTGATTTATCGAGTTAAATAAACTTTACAGCTGAAATAAATGAAGCATAAAGTATAAGTACTTCATTCGTGAGCAGATCAACTCATTGAGTGAAGGTCAATACTGAATACAATTACAAGGAAGTCATCAATTGCCTGGCATTGATTGATTGAAAGCTAAAAGTTTGATATTTCTAGCATGCATTTAGAATATTAGCGAAAGCTATTGTCAGGGAACGCTATTTAAGAATGCAAGACCTCACAGTCACAGTCACACGTAAACACCGACACAACCTACAGTTGATTTATAAAGACAAGTATTACCTTCTTTGGCAGCAGTATAGATAGTTCCTGGAAGTTTTGGGTGTGCTGCAGCTGTTTTGGCAGCTATAACGATATTCGCCCCATCTCGTGCAGCTTTTAGTGCGATTGCTTTTCCTATTCCTCGACTCGCACCGGTGATAAAAATGGTTTTTCCGGCCAATTTCCTAACGAAATATCAAAATAAGGTATCAACATTTTTCTCAGGTAAGAAATAGAGCGTAAAGCGCAACTATTATTAAATGTGATTTCATTGAGCTTACCCTGTATTCAGCATTTTCAATCCAACAGAAGAATGTAACGACCTTTGCCCGAGTACAAGTAGATGTCGTCCTCCATTGAAGATGAACACGCGATAAAAACTAACTGTCCAGCGGTAATAGTTGAAATGCTAAGTACGTTGTGTATGGCATACTTTAACGTCCCAACGAAGCGTTGAACAGATCGCCTTCGAAGACTGGTGTCGAGATGATGAAAGAATCCCGAAACGAAAATAGAACGGCCGTAATCGACGATAAACAAAATGGCGAACCAATGTTGATTTGAGACGTGTACTTTGCAAGATTTGCTGGTGCAATCGCTTTTAAATGCCAAGTCATTCCTCGCGATCAAACACATAAACAACTCAACTAAAAGAAAGAGGTTCACATTCAACTGGATTAGATATATAAGTATTTGGATTCACGCAACTATCATTTTGACAAATTATATTGAAATCAACAATGTTTGAGACGTTCAAAGGATTCTGTGTGACTCTTGTCATCATTCTGCTGTTCCCGAAAAGTGTTGCAGGTTTGTGCATTGCTGTTTCCAGGTCATGTATGATTATTTTTTGCAACTTGAGTCCCACAAAGCACAAACAACTCGCATCAACTAAATGCGTGTATGCTCTGACTGACATCGATACATGTCGTTTCAGTTTCACTTTCAGCTAGGTCGAGAAAACTGCAGCTCTTTATAATTTTGCCTCTTTTTTCTTTAGATTAATGACGCAAGGTATATGCAATTGCTAAGTTTTAGATAATTGTAAAGTCCTTTAATTTTGGTGTAGTTGAATTAGTTGTGAATAAAAGAAATTCATCATTTCATGGCAACAACACATTCACTGGTGCGACGCGATAAATCTTTTAAAAATTCTAATTATCCACCTGTCATTTAGTGTTCATACATGCTGTGTCATTTGATACCCTTTAAAACTTAACCATAACAAACTTACTATATAATATTTTTGCTGGTTATTTGTGTAGGTTCGTTAATTGACCAAATATAATGTCAGAAACTTATAACTAGGTTGCAAGCATAAACTTTACCAAAACGGTGAGGTGGGGTATTCTGATATCTGGCTGCACATTCTAGAACCAGTCTTTAACTCTTTCAGCCCCAGCAAGTTTACGAACATCTGTCTTCTTCTTACAACCTCAATACAAAATAAGGTTTTTTGTTGTGAGAATGTAGGAATTGATCACACCACTGTGCACAAGCTATCCAATATGAAAAAAAATTCTTTCAAACTGTTTAAAACGAAAGTATGGATACCATTTAGGAGATTTTAGCAGTGCATCATTTGTTCATGTTTGGAGCTGAAATGGGTTGGAAGTATCAGTGAAGGTACACACAACTCAAGCTGAGAGTAATGACCAGTATTTATGCAGGCAAAGTTATGTGGGTGGTTGAGTTGAGTCAGGATAAGACTTTGCAAGGGAATAAAATAAATATTGTTTTCCTGAAATTGTTAATATCTGTTGCAACTTTATTTAATATATATATTTCTTTTTGTTGCTTTAATCATGGTGTGGTGAAAGTGTGGTTTCATATTACAATTTTAAAGTATGCCCTTGTGAAAATGCTAGTTATGACAATTTATGTATGAAAACAAAAACAAAACCTAAGTTAGAAGTAAATGGCACAAAATTAAAATAAAACCACAAGAAAACAGAGACTGAAGCAGAGGTATATTATTTTATGTGTAATAGCAAACCAAATAGTATATTATTTTATTCCCATAAAAAGTCTTATACCTCATAAAACCAACTCTTAATCAATCGCCCATTCGATTCTGCTCTAGAGAGACCTGACTTGCCTAACTGTACTGAATCTCAGATGATTACTGTAGGCTGCCACTAGTCAAGGTGGCTTTAAAAGCTGTGTAGAATTTCAGCTGGAAAGAAAATCTTGACTGAAATTATTTCAACCTAGATTATTTAGAATAATTGTTGATTTTTAAGGGTGGGGCAGTCGTGATAAAGTTCTTCTGCAAGATGTAAATGCTATCACCCTGAGCGAAGGTCAGTGGACCAATGCAAGGCGATCACCTGCTGTACCCCAACTGAAGTGTGTTGGGGGAAGCTGCTCTAGCGCCCGACCGCAGGTGGTGCAGTGTTATAACAGAGGTTCAGATGGTTACGATGTCCAGGTACATGTATGCATTATTTTGCAGACTGCATTCACCTCAGTCTCCAAAAATGAAAACAGGACTGGAACAGTCCACCTGAACAGTTCCAGAAAGCAGTACTACAAATGCTAAATTTACGAATCTTGAATAAATAATATACATGTACAGTAAGTTGTAAGCAGACATTTGAAAACTGTGATTAATGATGCAGACATTGGATGTTTATTTGGATGAGAAAAAGTTGCACATTAATTCTATTGTGCAAATTAAAACTTACAATAATTTAATAGTGTTCGGAAGATGGATGAACCCAATCCTTTTACAACATACAACAACAACATTTTATTATTATAACAAAATACATAATTTGTCAATTTTATAGTACCTGCTTATATGTATAGCATGGCTAATCGAGGCGGGCAGAGATTAATTTTTACATTTTCTGGAGTGGAAAAATTGAAATATTAAAAAAAAGTGATCAGCAAACAAGAGTATTCTATGATTAAAGATTATGGTATATCTGGTTGGATTTTCAAAAAAGGTTATCGACAGTTATAAGTTTGGTGTCCCAAGTGCCTCCTTCCTCAAACTTTCCAGTCTCAAGCTCTTATAAAAACCATAACTGTATGAATATCCGAAGTAGTTTGGACATTATAAACAACAGACATCTGAAAATGTAACCGCTACTCTTGTGTGGTATTTAATTAAGGCCGGAAACCAGAGGTGAAGCTCGCATATTTCTGAAAAGTGAGACAGAAACTGACCGAAATCCAGCTGTCAAAATCATGCTACAGTACAAACTTTCAAGCGCGTTTTGTGAGAAGGCAAAAATCACTCGTAAAAAAATGTCTGCTATTAAAAAGAGAGATCTTTCCATTTCCTGTCTTTTGAAGGAAAGCACATTGATTTTGGAGCAAACAAACCGAAGTTACGGTGGTTTGAAATTAGGCCTTTTTGTACAATTTCAGCAAGTACCTTTTGGAAAATCCACCCAGATATACATGTTTATAAACATGTATAAAGGAACATTGCATAGTAGGAATTTTATGTTGTGCTTGGTTTAGTGGGAGTGCAAAGCTGAAATGGATAATGCCTACAAGTTTGGCAAGATTGAAGTGAGTTGTGAAGGATATGACCACCCAGATGACCCATATATCTTGAAGGGATCTTGTGGGGTGAGTTGAGAAGTAGATCTATGTACAACAAAGTGACTGTGTGGATTTTTAGACAGACCTATTCTTACAGCTAATTAAAATAGTAAGCACAATTAGTTTAAGCTGGGAGGGAAGGCATGAGGGATAGTTATGTACAATAAATATCCCACAATTCAATGACATCTACTTCAGTGTGGTTCAGCTAGTTGACTTGGCAACGTACCTAAAACTGCATTCTCAGAAACCCAGGGTGTCGGGAGAGCAAAGGCAAGCATAAACACAAGGAAAAACGGAGGGAAGGTTGAAGACTGGGGACATGTCCTTGTTTTTGCTTGCTTTTAGTCTCCAGATTCCCTGGGTTTCCGAGGATGCGTACCTTGCATTTCCAGTCTGATATTTGATGAATAATCCAATTAACTTGTATCAACTGCAAAAATACAATCATGCATTAACCAATCAGTTGCAAGTTATGAAATAAAAATTCAGAATTTTATAAAATAAAATGTATTATTCTCGACTTGTTTTCTGTTCTGTGTTTGTCCATAGTTGGAGTACACAATTGAAAGTACGGGACGGCAACAATATAGAGACTCTGGCTATGAATATGAATCTTATGGACCAGGGTCAGACCACTATCAGTACAGGTCAGAACATCACCATGGCAACAGGAAGCACCACCGAAGGTAACAAAATGAGATTGTTCAATCAATACTATTAATTTTATAGCACACAGTTGAGAGGATTAAAATTGTGAACACATACACCCTTACTGTACTAATGCTGTGAAGTGTACATGTAATAAGACAGTGTTACAGTAGTACAAATTATTTTCAGTTGATATAAAATGCAACTGTAGGCACCTCACTGCTGCTTCGAAAATGGGAGCAGGGAGGCTGACATAAATGACTACTTCACTCATGTTGGGAGCTAATTAAAAATACCTTTTTTCAGTAATTACTCTTTAATTTTTATTTCGAAACAAATATCTCCCTCTCTGCAATCCCTTATACATGTACGGCTTACCGGTATATATATTAATAGTGCTTTGCTTAATGTTTTCAAATTCTCTGTAACAGGTATGTGACATTGTGTATAACCTGGCTATGATTGCAACTTTTATGTATTTCATACCTTGAGAGTGAATAATATATTTAATATTTAAATTTTAGCTTTAGCTTCTTTCAAAAGTTCAAGAGTGGGTATATTACATAATTGTAAGTTGTATATTTGCAGGTTTGAAAAAGGGCAAAAATGTAGATAAGCATTTTCTGTAGTGTAAAATGCTGACAAAACAAGATACTTCTTTATAAGGCAACGTACATGTATTGAGCAATGACTAGTTTAATTCAGGAATAAACTGAACCTGTGAATGATATAATTTGAAGTATGATATATTTAGTGAAATTAAGGAAATCAAGTAATTCTGTTGTTAACAAAAAAAATTCCAGTGCTCCAGGTGGATGGTTACCAGACAGATTGAGTTTCTTCTTAAAATAATAGTTTCAAGAGCGAGGTATTGTTTACTCACATTTAGTATTTTTTCGAATCAAACTTACAATTGGAGTTGTTGTGATTTGTTTGATAAGTTCTGATCACAACTGTTTTTCCACACAGGAGCACATTTGGCTGGCTTAGTAACCTAGTTTCCCTAGGAGTGGTTGGTGTCATTGTCTATGCCATTTATACTGTCTGCACTGTCAATCGGTATCCTTTACAGTAGGTGCCATCACTTTATGTATGCATGCATACTCAGCATTTTGTTTCTTTGCATATAGGGGACTGTTTAATGGGCTGTGGAGTGTGATCAAAGTTCCACTGTATATTGTGAAGTTTCTCATGGGGACAGTCATAGCTGTGTTGGGGATCATACTGTCTGTCATTCTGTGGATAATCACAACCGTTATCTCGGTTGTGTTTGGGATTTTGAGTTCTTTGTTTACATTAGTCATTACACTGGCAGTCTTTTACTTTGTGGCCCAAATTGTGTATAAATTCCTCTCCTCAAACTGTGGGTCATTGTATCCTTTTAATAAGTAATTAACGTAACTCTAACTCTCTTTATAATTATTTTACCCTTAGAAATTAAAGTTTTACAAGTAATAAGATAAGCAGTTAAGTAACATATGAGTCTAGGTACTGGCTTCCTGTAATGTAGTATGTTCTAATTGACTTTAGCTTATAACAATCATCTATATGTGATGTTTTTCTCCTGAGAGTTTCTCTAAATATATTGTTAAGTAATTTTCAGACTTGAAATCGTACAAGGCATTGTATACTTGAGGTGATCAGATAGTAGAGTAAAACTGACTGGGGGAGGTGGGAGATGAGGATAAAATGACAGGGTGACAAAAGAAGTGACAGAGGAATGATAGAGCGAGGGAGATGAGAAGTGAGGGTTGAGTTACAGACTTACAGAGTTTAGAAGTTAGTGCACGTAGGATGACAAGGGCACTGAGGAGTCAGGGAAGACCGAGAAATGGGGTGAGAGGTGACAGTAGAATGATAGGGGAGTGTGAGAAGTCATGGTGGAATAATAAAGGATGAAAGATGAGGTTTGAATTACATGGAACATTTACTGACAGGAAGTGATGATAAGTTGGGTAGACTGTGAAGGGGTGAGAACTGATTGAAGCAGAATGAAAAGGGGTGTGTGAGAATTGGTGGTGGAAGAACAGGGAGAGGTGAAAAGTGAAGGAAGAATGAAAGGAGTGTGTGTAAAATGGTGGTGGAATGACAGGGAGAGGTTAGTTCTGATTTAGTCATGGTGGAATGACAGGGGGAGGTAATCTTGAGTGAGGGTGGAATATGACGGGGAGGTGAGAAGTAAGGATGCCATGAAAGGAGGAGGTGAGATGTAAGGGTGGAATGACAGAGGGAGGTAAGAAGTCAGGGTGGAATGACAGGGGGAGGTCAGAAGTGGGGGTAGAATGACAGGGGGAGGTAAGAAGTGAAGGTGTGATGACAGGGGGAGGTGAGAAGCGAGGAAGGAATGACAGGGGTAGATGAGAAGTAAAGGGTGGAATGACATAGAGGTGAGAAGTAAGGGTGGTATGACAGGGGGTGAGAAGTAAGGGTGAAATGACAGGGGGTGAGAAGTAAGGGTGGTATGACATGGGGGTGAGAAGTAAAGGTGGAATGACTGGGGGTGAGAAGTAAAGGTGGAATGACAGGGGGTAAGAAGTGAGGGTGGAAGAACAGGGGGGTGAGAAGTGAGGGTAGAATGACCAGGGGGTGACAAGTAAGGGTGGAATGACATGGGGGTGAGAAGTAAGGGTGGAATGACAGGGGGTGAGAAGTGAGGGTGGAATGACAAGAGGAGGTGAGAAGTAAGAGTGGAATGACATGGGGGTGAG
>JAOBRH010403612.1:0-11198 GCA_027575125.1 Umimayanthus parasiticus | reverse complement strand
ATACCTCTTATTAGCCGAGTGCGAGGTCCGTACGGCAAGTTATGGACCTGGAATTGACCAATCACAGCACGCGAAATTAGCCAGCCATATAATAAGAGGTTATTATACTTAAATTCTTCATCTTTACTCAGTAGTAAATATTACAATACCTAAGTTTGATCATTTCCTGTCAGTTGAAACATTTCTAAGAAACCTGGTCAAGTTACCGGGAGATATGAGCCGAAATCGGTCCAACCCTGGGTTAATGCCAACCCACTTTCAAACAACTGGGCCCAGAATTGTGACCATGGCAGTATTCATGGCAGTATTACTAGAAGAATATAAAAATGTGAAGATGAATCTCTTTCTAAGCCAGTCGATAATGAGAATCAGATCACAAATGACTTCAATCAGCGTAAAACGGATGAAGTTTGTCATTTATTGCTGCTTTGCAGCAGCATAATAAACTCAAATTCTAAACGTAGATCCGTTTTGATTTCATACATAGTTCTTAGACACACTGAAAAACTCAATAATTTTTGTCGATCCTATTTTAAAGAGCTGATTTGAAGTAATTAAAGTATTTGAGTTTCATAGGTTTTCAAGGCCTGATTTCTAACAATTATAAAACTACAATATTCCTGGTTTTCCACAACCTTTGTACGAACCCTATTCAGAGTCTGAATTGTTGTACTGTAAAACTGAAAGTATTTTCCAAGTATATATAATTGTTTACAAAAGGCAAAGCAAATTGTGAACAGATTTAGCACCTTGGTTTGCTTCATGCAAGCCTTGGAATTATTCCCGTGTGATTGTAATCAAGGCAATAAAAATTATATGACAATGTCAAGGCACCTTCTATTAAGAAGGTTCGCACACACATAAATAATGCAGGACCTAAACTATCTGAAATTTCCTTACAATTGATCAGTTAATGCCGAAGCTCTTCGCCACCAATTAACAATACATTTGTACTTTGTTCACACACAGACACAATTTTCTACGGTTTCTACAGTCAATTTTGATTTAATATCCAGGTTTCCTAGGCCTGGGTATAAAAATATTAATTTTGACAACTAGTGCAATAAAAAATAGAGAACGCAACTGTTTTACAATTGACTCAGATCGATAATATTGTGCACCACTAGTCGTATTTCTGAGAAGGAAAATACCAGCTTGCTTCCTTGGTCCATTGTCATGTTGTTACATATCTCATGTGCTGAACAAATATTTGTTGAATAATCCCCCACCCCATATTCAACAGGTAAAGGATCGGTACAACGACGTGCAAACAACTGTGATGTTAATGAAGGTTTCATGAGCTAAGAGCTCTATTTCCACTGGACAAGCGAGTTAGATTCCACAGGCTGCCACCTGCCACCTTAAATGCCAGAGCTCCCATGGCAACCATTGTGAGGTACGCACACGCAAGCGAGGCTACATACTGATTGTAAGCATTCAGTAGGGTCTGTGAACAATCAATCATTCAATAGTGGTCAGAAATGGGGTGCAAGAACTGGCAAACCAAGATACTTGAGGGAAAGGGAGAAGGGGTGAGACACTGGGAGAACAGCTGGTAAGCTGGAGACACAAACGAATAAGATGGAAATTTGAAAAGGAAGGAATCTAGAGAGAAAGACGGTCAAACGTTGGGAAATGGGAGAAGAACTGGGAAGCTGGAGAGAAAGGGGAAGAAAGAGTGAAACTGGGAAAAGACGCAGGAAGACGGAGAGAAATGGCATGAGGGGTGAAAACTGGAGAAAATGCAGCAAATGGAGAGAAAGGGTGAAGATGTGCAAAGCTGGACAGAAATGAGGATAAGTGGGGTGGGAATGGGAAAGCTGTAGAGAGAGGGGCAAGGTTTAAGAAACTGGGCATGGGGAGGAACTCGGACAGAAAGGGGATATGGAGTGTAAAACTGGTAACAGAGTTGGGAGGCTGTACAGAAGAGGGGAGACAAGGGTGTAGGAAACTGGGAATAGAGGTGAAAAGTTGGGGACTGGGTGGTAAAATCCAGTAGAAGACAATACAGTACAAAGAAGAACATAGACTGTATGACGTATTAAAATATGCAGGGATCATTTCTCAAACAAGACATTTTTTAGGAAACTGTGTTTAAAGAAAACTTAGGCAGTAAGTGTTGTCAAAGCTATACACAGACAGCAGGTAAAATTTGTACATGTATATTCAAAGCAGATCTTACAAATGCTGACAAATTGTCCCAAAACTTAACCTAAAAATACAAGGTTAAATATTATTTGTAATTAAAGAAAACAAAGGTTTTCATCCTATCAGCACATTTTCAGGTACTTGTCCAAAAAACTGCTGGATCATGTTCAAGTAACTCAGCACCATAATGACAAAGCAATTTAATTTAATTCACACTCACACCATATTCTCCAGGAGCAATATATCCAAATCTGGATTTTGAAAATTGAAATCCATAACCCTCCCTGTTTTGCATGAGCCTTGAGAACAGTGAATTTTTACAAGTACAGCGGAACCCTGCCTTACAACCATTTTGTCAATATGGTCACCTTGTTACTATGGCCACTTTCTTTGACCCAGTGAAATGCCCCTACCACATCTTATAGGAAAATCCTGCTACTAAGGCCACCCCATTAATACCGCCGCCTTGTTAATATGTTCACCCCATTAATGTACAGCCACCCATTATTGCAGTCATCCTGTTAATACGGATAATGGCCACATTCTGAAATCACAGCATATAGATTCCTTTGTAATTCACCTCATTAACACAACCACTCAAACCAAAGGGTGCATTCTACGTACATAACTTGTATAAAGGCCATACAAGCCAAAAATGTCAAATGAAAATAAATTTTCACATCAAACAATAGCGACATTCTTTTGTCAATATCTGTCAAATGTCATGTCATTGTCTTTTGAAACAGCATTTCCATTGCAAAATGTAGACAGTACAACCCTAACAGACAAGCTGTGAAATTTGACCCTGTCCATCAATACAGCCACCTTGCTAATACGGACAAACTTTTATGCACCACTGGTGAATGTATTAACAGAATTCCATTGTATTGCATTTACCACACCCTAAACAATGCAAGACCTACCATTAGAGATACAAAGAGATGGCTGCCCACAACCACCACAATATTGACTGTTTTCTTGTTGTCCCAAGCATCAAACCAAATGACTCCCCAGAATGTGTTCAGGAGAACAAAGCACGATGTCAGGAATGCTGTCAAGAAAAAATTCTCATTTTAGCTTTTGTTCTGCAAGCAGGCACATAGTATCCATTGAATATTAGCTTGCAAAGATAAATGCCAAACACTGGATATAAAATTTCTGGTAATCTAAATTGTGGCTTTTTACTCATGAATGACATTAAAAAATCCTATATCCTTTAGTTTGTCCAAATAAGGAAACTGACTATGAAACTCAGCTTTTGAAACAGTCAACAATAGTATACAGTTGTGATTTTTACAGATTGGTATTTAAAACCTCAACATTGGTATTTAATAAAACAATTATTCCACTCACTCGCTCATGCTTGTTGAATATGAGCTTATGAGAGCCGACTCGCACGCCGTCCACTACATATATCTAAAAGCTCATGAATACAGTATCCAAAGCATCTTCATGGAATAATTGTCAAGTATTTTTGCAAACTTGTCCCAAACAGTCAGCACTTGGCAAGCTCTACCAGCTACTTGAATGTCTGAGTTGTTTTAATGTGGTTACTTTTCTTGAAGACAGGTTATAATATTGGTTCACATCTTCAGCACTCACATACTGGGTATGCGAGGTTGGCACAGTTTGCAAGATCTCTGACTGCCAACCAGAAGGTCCCAGGTTCAATCCCCTGCCTGCTCAAGGGTTCAACTTTGAGCAGCCTTCTTCTGCCACACCGTCCATGGACAGAGATGTTAAGCCTTTGGTCAAGTCTCTCAACATTACACTGTGGGACTTAAAACTTAAAGAAGCCACACACTATCCATAAAAGTAGGCTAATGCTAGTGTTGTGGACTGTCACCTTCACCCCTACAAAAAGGGCAGCCATATATCTTGAGGTCTTGAAGGGTAGGCTGTAAACTTGTGATCACAAATATCAATAACCAACTACCTAAAATTAATTACACTCTGTGATTCACATGTATTTAAAGAATGATTGACAATTCTGTTAATTATTGCTTATTCTTGACATGTTAAATGATATTTCAAATGTTTCAAAATTTAATAATAGAATTGTAATATTTAATTAATAGTCAGATAAAATTATGTACAGTGTTTTGTTTATTAATTAAAAAGATATAAAAAGGTTTATAGTAGCCATGTTTGAGACATCCAAAAGAACAAACTTATAGAACTTTTGGAAAACCGTAAGATTGTGTATTCTGGAAGTATTGTACAGTTTATACAGCTCTCACCGGACACAATAAGGAAGTTTTGGGGATCTCCATGCAGCCCCATGGAGCCTGGGCCAGTGATGTCAGCAAGTACATTCACCATAGCAAACAATCCACTCATGATACCATAACCAAGGCCAGCAACTGGTGACAATTAACATTGGTCATCTTAGTATATTAGATAATTGTATATCGAAACATCAAGTCAGAGAAAAGTGATTTGATTTATGCCCAGTACATATGATGTCATGGGTCATCAAGTAGTAAAAGAAGATTCATGAATCTAGATGTGAAAGACAGCTTATCTCACATAAAGATGACTCAATCCTGTATCTAAAGAGTGAATGCAAATAATACTGAGTGACAGTGACGTACATGTATCATGATGGATTATGACAGCTTGTGATGGGCTGTATATGGAAAATATGCATATTCCTCGTTCTCTAAAGTGTCTCAAAAGCTGAGATGAGTTCAAAGGTTCCTCTACCGACCAATCGTGATTCGTGTGTGGGCAACCCTTGACATCTAAGTCATTATTATGTTGCTCAATACAGCATGGCACTTTTTATGATTTAACTGCTTGTGTCCTGTAGTAGCCTTACGGCTTGAGTAATGCCAGATGTTTACACTATAGCCATTTCTGCAGTTTCAAAAGCTATTTTTGAAGTTGTACGTTCTTGACAGAAATGTATGCAGTATGCAAGGACTTCTCACTATTCTTATTGCCCAATACCTGGAAAACTAGTTTCTATTTTAAGAACTTACAGTTTTTCATTTTGAGGAAAAGAACATCTCTTTCAGATCTAAAAATGTGTTTTCAAGAATATCAAAGTATGACCTACTGTAAGCTTGTTGTATTTTGACCCATTGACCATAAATATACATGTAGAGTAGTCTGTATGGCATTATAATATAATATATTAAATCCATTCTTGTGGAGCTCTATTACACAATACATTGTGGGTTTAAGCCTGGTTCACAGTAGTGAGATAAGCACAAGCATGAATGCCAGGCATACGCACGTGCAGAATAAGTCATCCACGAACCAAGTCATTTCTGTGCGTGCGTATGCCTGGTGTTTGTGCTTGTGCTTACCTTACTAGTGTGAACCAGGCTTTAATGCAGGTAAGCAGTAGTGCCAGTACTATTACTTTACATTGACCTAAACATACAATGTACATGTATCAGATTCATTACATTTTACAGCTAATACAATTCCTGCATGTATATACAAACTTACCATATGCTATTTTGTGTTTTCTGAGGGGAGTTTGATGATTTATCATTGACAACAAACCTTCATCAGCTTTTCTACAAAGAAAGATTACAAAGTCATAAAATAATCTTGTCTGTAAAGAATTTAGTTTAATCAGAATCCTTCCTGTGTGATGCACCATTGTTAACCCTCTCAGCCCAAACACGCCATATGATGTATTGCTGAATTCTCCTACATGTAAACTGTCCCTAGTTTCCTTGTGAACGAGTTGGGATAATTTATTTTTCATCTTAGATACAGTACATTGCTGTGAACATGTACATGTATGATCTTTTGATTTATTCGCATAACGCAACAACCTATTTTGATCAGGGATTCTGATATTATGTACTGGTGTGATTTCTCACAATTGACCTATTGCCGCATCTGATCGCATAATCAGCGAAAAAAATCGCATAATCGCACAATTTGGGGTAATTCAAACATTATTTTGACAATGTACCTGATAATTTTCTGAAAAAAATACAGCAGCATTCTCATATCTAGTTCTAGTAACATGATATTCACTTGATGTAAATATTGTTCTGCTGTTTTAAAATTTTTATGGCATTTTATACTACGGCACGATCAAACGCGATCGATTTTCATGACACCTGCAACATTTTATGATTGAGGAGTCCTGGAAACGAATTAGATTTGCTTGCCACGAGACAACATTCAAAATGGTGGAGAATACTTGTTTCACTTGTTTTGCACGATATTTTCTCATTCAAATCTTTCTGCATTTGTTTAAAAAACCAGAAGATTAATGAGCTAAGATTGAACCTTTACAAAACCTAAATGAAAATTTTTCATGTAAATTATTTTGTCATCAAAATACTGGAAAAAATGCAACTGATTTTTGATCGTGATCGTACTCATAGATCGACCTGTGAGAATCCAGTTCAGTGCCTGATATGATGGACATCGACTGAAGTTATGCATGAAGCTAGGGAAACATTTTGCCTTGATTTATTCTCCATGTTTGATAAAACTAGGAGTTGTTCGACTTTGTATTTTTGTCTCATTATGCAAATTTCTTCATATGAAAACAAAGGGTTCGCATGCTGGTTTTTGAGGTGAAATTTCAGAAATAAAGTACATATTATATACAGCGGGTAAATAGATTTATGTGCAATATCTTATACATGATACACTCAAGCAATTTAGTTTTTAGAAGTGAGGGTTGGGTGTGTATTTTTTCTGGAAGATATATATAAGTGACATAGTCTTTGGCCTATTTGACACCAAAATAAAACAACTCATATGATTTCAAGTGCTACTATTGCTTGCGTCACTTAAATAAACTAAAATACCAATCAAAACACCATTTAGCACCCCACCAAAACATTTGAAATTAAGAATTGACTGCTGCAGAATTTGCTGCACAATTGGTCTATTTTGCCACATAATTGACCTTCATAGTGCCGCACAACTCCCCACTTTTGGCTGCACCCTGTCAGAATCCCTGTTTGATGGTTGCTACTGTAATCTTGTTGGTTTCAAAACATACCTATGTAAAATGCTAAAGTCACTGCTAGAAATATGTAGTACTATGAAAGTTGATATTAGTTTTATCATTTAATATTATAATATAAACCTTAAATTGATGAAAAAATGTTTTAAAAATATCAACATTACTTAGCTGTCTATTTCAAACTCACAAATGCGAGAAATATTTTACATGTGATCTCAGCTGTACAAGTAGATTGCAGAATGCTTAGAACTGATGTATGGACAGACTTACTTAATGAGCTTGTAGTATGCAAAACGAAATAACTCTTGAAAGATAACTGAAAATGACATTCCAAATGCCAGTTGTGTTTTCAGGGGAGACACAACCATCCACCATATTGATGATATCAAGAGGGACAACAGCCAGAAGAATGCACTGAAAGAAAAAAAAGATTCACAGTTCTTTTGATGAATTCAAGATGTTTGTTCAAAAAGTGATAAGCATTTATCTTCTCATTGCCAGGTTGGCATAATAACTTGACAGTCCTCAGGTGGGCTGTCGTGGCAGCTTGAATCATTTTCATGTAGTAGTACTTCTTTTCCTAATGTTCCTAATGTTCTTTCTGTTGAGTTCTTCACCAGCTTTCGGCAGTCCTGCCCAAGAACATGGAAAAGAAGAACTACCACATGAAGATGATTCAAGCTGCTATGATAGCCCACCTTGAGAACTCTGTCAAGTTGTTGCGCCAACCTGGCAATGACAACAAGACTGTGGAAAAAAACTACCACATGAAGATGATTTCAAGCTGCCATGATAGGCATTAGCCCACCTGAGGACTCTGTCAAGTTACAAGTATTTAAAGTTATACCGTAAATCCCACATTAAGCCCAGGGATTGTATCTAAGTTTTTTTTTTAGGAGTTTTACTGCGACTATAAATAGGGGGAAGGCTTATATATGGGGGGTTTACAAGCGTATAAGAAAAATGTTTCATAATGAGCAGATACTACATAAGGGAATTAAATCAAAACAAACATGCCACAACAAAAAACACTGACCCAAAAATATAACTCTTGTCAGTTTTTAATTTTTGATAGAAATGTCTGATGGGCTCAGTGACTATAATTATTTCAAGCTCCATACACTTTGTAGCTTCTTAACTTTTGATGTAAAATTGTAGTTCTTATAAGTACTGTAAACAAGGAACTTCAAATATGGTAGAAAGAGAAATTTATGACTGGAACACATTAAATGGGCCTACTGGAAGGTATATGGACCACTTTCATAATATGCCCCAGTGACCATAAACAATAACTTCAAGTCGAGGCCAGTAGGCTAAAATTCATACATTTGCTGTATTTTAGCCCTTCTGGCCTCGACTTGAAGTTTTTGTTTATAGTCACTGGGGCATATTATGAAAGTGGTCTATAAAACTTATGGAGGTGTATTTCTGCAGGTGTTTATAACCAGAAAATTAATTTTGTTACCAGTAGTGGGTAGTTGGGTTTGTAACTGGGGGAGGGAGAGGGGGATTAATATAGGATGTCAGTATTCTCCGGGAGCGGATCCAAAAATTTCTGGGGCCCAAAGTTATAAATTTCTAGAAAGAGGGGGCCCAAATCCCCTAAACTGACTTTTGAATGCTCATTTCAGCCATTTTTGCATAAATCTTTTGCAAATATTCCACCAAAAGGGAGGGCCCGGGCTCCCTCCCCTAAATCCACCACTGTTCTCCTTTGCTTCAAACCAAAGGATGCCCAATTGTAATAGTGCCCAGATCTTGTTCAGGGACACAGAGTGTCCAACCATGAATCCCAACTCATATCGCTCAGAGAATGGAAAAATCCTGATTTTTTCAGACTGTCAGTTTCAGTGAAAGCCAAACAAGGTGAGGCATTGTCATAACTTGAGTTCAGGGTGTCCTTAATACAAACCCCAGACAGCTTCATAAATAGGAAATATCTGTTTCAGGGTCATCAAAAGAAACCAGCAACCACTGCATTTCACCACTTACTATATACATGTAATTACAAATCCATGCAAAAGGAATTTAAAAAAATGATTGTAGAATACTGATTTGACATTTTGAACCACCTACTTTCTGAGCTATGCCTCTTTATTAGTACTTCAAAACATAGTCACAATGCTGTAGTTTCTTGAGTTTCATGTCAGTGAATACAGTATGTCTGATGAATTGTAAGAATTTTGTTTAACCCTTTCAGCCCCAGCAAGTTTATCAACATCCATCTTCTCCTTACAGTATCAACACAAAATCAGTTGTTTTGTTGTGAGAATATACGAATTGGTCACACACTGCAAGCTATCCAATATGAAAAGCTAAATTCTTCCAAACTGTTTAAAAGGAAAGTATGGATACCATTTACGAGAATTTAGCAACAGATCATTTGTCGTGTTTGGGGCTGAAAGGGTTAAGTAATTTTTAATAGAAAACAATAATAAAATGACAATTAATTTAAAGAGCATTTTGATAGTTCTACTGTACTCCAAGAGTGGCAGAAACTTTCGGGAATCTAGAATTCAGAATTTCCTAGAGGGCCTTCAGCAGTCACAAAATATCTCCCTTCCATTAAAAGAAATCCTAATTTGGGAAGATCCACAAGGTGGAAAGTCTGGGGACTAAAATGTAACTTTTTGAAGGTGCGAGGTAAATACTTAATAAAGATTCGAGTCAGCTTGGAACAAAACATTATTCTTATTTTCATTTCATTTTTTGTTCACCAAATGGTCAAAGCAGAGAGAGAGAGAGAGAGAGAGGGAGGGGGGAAGGGAGGGGGCAGTTGGCTAGTCACTTAACCCATCCCAAACTTAGCCCCTGCTATTATGATTTGTACATAGTTCATCAGCCTGAGTCAGGATGAAATAGTAAGACTTTCTGTTTCACAGACAATTTCAAGATTCATCACAACTTGTACATGTGCAATGTGATGTCAGCAATGTCAGTGGTGTGAGTCAAATTTTCCTCCCTTCATAATTTGGCATCTGCATATTATTTTGAAAAACATATTTGCTTTGCGGTCAAATGCCAAATCACAAATGTCCATGTAATTATTGTATGGAGAAAAACCAGGGCTAAGATTCTCAAAATACTCTACAATATCATTATCCGCACAAGAAATGGCCAAGTAATGAATTTAAGAGAGCATAGGCTACCTGAAACAGCCACAGAGATTAAGGTCTAATATATATCATTATATGCCAAATTATGAATTATATTGTACATGAACGTAAGATTAACTCACTTAGTCTTAAGCTTAAAGCAAAAATGGGAAGTCAAAGGATGGTCCAAATGAACTGTAGTGGTACCTTTATCTCTTCCTACTTCTCATTAAAAGAAATCCTTAAGGTTTAGTGAAAACAATAATGTAATTAGTACTCGATTTCCATGTAAAACGATTAGTCGAGGTTTCTCGGTGCTTCAGTTGCAAACTGTCAATACTATTTGTCAATCGAAGATAAGTTGACGGACGGTTCTCACACAGAAAACTCTTTGTAAGAATGAGGAAGCGTTTATAAATACATTAAATACGAATGCAACTGCTTGCAGCAAAACAAACTGTCAAACTCAAGACATCAAGGATCATAAATTAAATACCTTGCGATCAAAACAATTACTTGTTGATGATCTCTCGCCACCGTCAGAACAAACATGGCCAACGCCGGCCCAAACGCAATAAATGCGCAACCGAAAAACACCATCAAAGTCATTCTGATGTATCTCAACTGTAACTAGGTTAAACTGCTTGTAACGTGTGCCGGTTTGAGCACAAAGACTTTTCTAAACCTACAAAATCCTTCACCTTAGCGATTGTCAATCTTTGTTTTCCGCCATTTTGATATTTATTCGGAAATGACGGCATTTCCGTGTCTCAAGTACCTACGTACAGCGGATTTACCTTGAACAGCACATGCGCACTCGGCTTCTCACTGTCTTCTACCCAGGCCTTTTTAGACGTGCGAACTTTTCCGGTCTTTTCCTTTTCTTTAACGGCATACATTTTCTCGGTTTTTCCAGAAAAACAATCCGCCGAGATGCCAAGGTTGAAGAATTGCTGGGCGTGTGATATTTCCAGCGGGTGCACGGCTTTGAAGAGGGGAGGGGG
>JAOBRH010403500.1:0-11201 GCA_027575125.1 Umimayanthus parasiticus | reverse complement strand
TGTGGATGGGCTTCTCTTCAAGATGGGTTTCATGTTTATATTACTGTTAATAAAGTTTCGTCCAACGATCGTTCGACAGGTGTGCAAGAATCTCCTCTCTATGCCGTACTAGAAAGCCCATCCCCGGGATTATCGTCTCCCGTATATGCCTCCCTGGAGGGCCCAGACCCTATGTACGGCATTTGTAACAATGCTTCCGTCAGAGGGAACAGGGTATCACATGACACCAACGACGATTATGAAGACGGTAGACAGTTCAACACCAAAGATTTACGTGATATTGACAAGAAAAAAGCAATAGAAAATGCTTCGAAACGAAGAGCGGAGTCAATTAATTCGTCTTCTGTTTACGGAGCGCTGTATAACCCCTCACAGTATCAGAAGTTAAATATAAGCGATCTCTCCAGAAGGCGCAGTAACAGTGAAAGAGTACGACAAGACAACCGAAAACCAAAGAACTCTAGTGCGCAGGCTCCGACCTTCCAAGCGGCAGACTGTGGCCATTATCAACCTTTGATAAAATCTCCTCCGTCCATTTACCAGGGTCTTACTAAACCTTACGGAAAACGTAACTGATAAATAGGAGAGCTAGTTTTCTTTAAATCAACTAACAATAAACACCAACAATAACAATAAGAATAAGAATAGTAATATAACAATATAAAGGTTGTGTCAAATTTAAAAGGTTGGATGATTTAAACAACAATTTTCTCTCCCAATTGGCTATAATTATCAACCTGGCTGTATAAATTATATGTTATCCATTTTAATATGTTTCTATGTAAAGTTTAGTTGGGTGGAAAATGAATTAAGTCATCAAGTTGGACGGTTGGTGGAGCAATTTGACAGCTCAACGTTTTCGGGCTTTTCTATGTAAGTACATAAACTGACCCGTCTGTAATTTACAGATATCACTGAATTTTCACATGTTTAGATTCTTGAATAATATATTTGTCTGTGCATCATATTTGCTTTTGCTTACGATCCTAACAACTCTCTTTTTTAAAGAACTACACGTCACTGCTTAGTTGGACATGTGGCTGCCCAAACAATATTGCAGTATTGAAAATATGGATATACTAAGGCAAAGTATAACATGCGTAGTGAGGATTTCAGCAGGGAAAACCTGATTTGCGAATAATACCAATTGCTTTTGAATTTTGAGTTAATATATTTTAGTGATATGTGGCTTCCAAGTGAGATGTTCGTCTATAGTAACACCCAAAAAGGAATTAAGTTTCTTTACCTTGAGAAATTTCTTTTTTGTCAATTGAGATCTTCAAGTCAATTTGTATTCGTTTTTGCCTAGGTCTAAAACACATAAATTTCGTTTTTTCCAGATTTAAGGATAGTTTGTTGACCTTGAAGCATTCAGAAAATTTATTGCGTTCTTGGTGAAACGTATTTATTAAGATATCTAGGTTCTATTGAGAATAAAAAAGATTTGTATCGCCTGCAAACAGAATTAATTCGGCAGTCGAAGATATGCTAGAAATATCATTTATATATATATATCAAAAAAGTACAAGAGACCAAGAATGGATCCCTGCGGGACTCTACAAAGTATCTTTTTTTCTGTTTGAAGGGCAATCGATGAATTGGACGTATTGTTGTCTGTTAGATAGGTATAGCTTTTAATCGAATTCGGTGCACAGCCTCGAATTTCGTAAAGTTCTAATTTTTCAATTAAAATGTTGTGGTTAACCGGCATAAATGCCTTGGATAAATCCAAGAAAATTTCATTTTGGTCAATCGCCGTTGAGATCTTCTCATATAGATCGATCAAAGCAAGAGGTGATGAGTGAGCTTTTCTAAATCCTTATTGGTTGCTAGATAGTATTTGATGCTTAATGAAGAATTTCATCAAACGAATATAGAATACCCCCTCTAATATTTTTGAGAATGCTGGGAGTAGAGAAATTGGTCTGTAGTTTCTACTGTCTGTTTTATCACCAGTCTTAAATACAGGAACAACTCGAGTGTTTTCATGTAATCGGGGAAAATAATCAGTTTTTTTCAATAATGTCTGTCAGTGGTTTTAAGATATAATCGATGGATGATTTGATGTCGTTCAGGGTAATCTCATCATATCCCGGTGCTTTGCCAGACTGGAACCTTTTTACAATGTCAATTATTTCTTTTTTGGATACACTATCACAAAAATAGAATCCCACACTTTTCGGGACAAAAATGGCTTGGGTTTAAGGTGAGAATCTGCAGATAAATTAAGACCTAAGTTAGTAAAGTAGTTGCAAAATCTATTTGCTATTTCCAATGGATCTGAAATATCCTTATTTTCATATTTGAAAATTGAGGTCAGTTTTGGTTTAGCTTTATTCCTGTTAATAATTTTGTTGAGCATATTCTATGTTCCCTTAATGTTGGATTTAGTGTCATCAAGCTTTTTGTCATAATATAATCGCTTGGCATTTCTGATAGATTGTGTTAGTTTGTTTCCGTAACATTTATGTAAGTTTTCATTGACGGGATTGCAATAGCATATAAACTGTCTGTGTAGTTTGGTTTTTTAATCGATTTCAGGAGTCCTTTTGAGAGCCATGGTTTGTTATTTTTATAATTTCTCTTGACTGTCTTAAGGGGAAAAGATTTATTATAGATGCCAGTAGAATTTTGTGAGAATTAGGTTGTGTACGCCATCGCGGGATCGTTGACGTTTTCAAAATTTGGCAAGCCTGCAAAGCAGGCGTCATTTGTGTCGTGGGAATCTTGTCAGGCTTACCTTTCGCAACTGACTGCACTAAAGGGAATATCTGGGGCATGGGGAGAGATCTCGCTCACCACCTCTGATCTGCGGAAGAAATTGATTGCCTAAAAACGCTCAGGTGAAAACTTCTGTTGGCCACTTCTTGGTTCACTTACTTTTTTCAGATTATTTTGAATTTTGTCTTGAAAAGTAACAACTTTAGCATTGGTCATGTTTTGTTGTTGTATCGAATCCGATAGAAAACACTGGAAAGTGATCATACATGTCTGACAAAAGAAGTCCATTCACAGAGTGAGGATCAAATTAAATTGTTTGAGAATATATTATCTATGAGGGAGGCTGAATTAGAAGTTATCTTCGTGGGACGTGTTATTTGGAGACAAAGCACATTGCAAAATGCGCCATATAGGAATTTGCCTTTAGTGTTATGACTGTCGTAATTCAATAGGTTAATATTTTAAAAAATCATCCATTAAGTAACACGATTTATTTTCTCTAGAGATTTTTCAGCAATATCATTTGTAAATAAATCTACGTTTTTGTCTAGAGGTCTATAAATAATTCCCACAATAATAATTTTTTTATTAGGTATAATTGTTTCTATAAACAACGATTCAGCGACGTTTATACTTTCGTTACGTTCTTTGAACTTTAAACCGTTGGATAGATAGTAGATACAATCCAACGCCGCCAACAGACCTGTTTCCTTGTGCCTGTGGTTAAAGTTATAGCCTTCAATATCGGCAAAATGTGATTCCGATTCCTTTAGGACCTTTAGCCAGGTTTCTGATAATCCAATGATAGAAAAGTGGTAATCAAGATTAAGTAATAATTGTGCAAGATGTGATAAATTACGAGAAATACTACGATGAAGAGTGGAGAAACTCGGTTCAGTTCAAGAGTTTCGATTCTCTTTTTTAAAAGCAATTCCGAAAACTGATCTTCTATATAATACTCACGGTCTTTCCTGTAGAATTCGTCAAACATATGTTATCAGAATCCAAGCTTGTGTTTAAAGTAAGATTGTACTTTGAATTAAATAAAAGCGGGACTGGCGGGTTGAAGGATAAAGTATTCAATCTATCCTGGTGGAATCTGAACTTTATGAGTAAGTAACTGAAATTCTTCATCGTCAAGTTCATTAAATGACAGGGCATAATTTAGGATCGAGAACATAGTAAGTTATTGTAGAATTATGTAAGTACAGACTATGAAACGTAGCATTATTCAAAGTAAGTATATTAATAAATATTACTAACTCACTGCCAACTACTTCCGCCGCTATTTTTACCTCTGGCTACCTCTTCTGGGGACACAGACCTTCCAGATCTGAACTGTGAGGCGCGGGGTGATCTGTTCTTTATAGCTAGTCTGTCAACTACTAGATATGTAATTTTTCCTTGTCAGTCCCTGGTTTCTTTGAGCTTGGGTAGAAGTTCCTTACTTCTTGCCGTTACCTCGGCAAAGTCCTCACTAACATATAT
Organism: Umimayanthus parasiticus; assembly: GCA_027575125.1. Classification (NCBI taxonomy): domain Eukaryota; kingdom Metazoa; phylum Cnidaria; class Anthozoa; order Zoantharia; family Parazoanthidae; genus Umimayanthus; species Umimayanthus parasiticus. Next base: position 6,992 of record JAOBRH010403500.1, on the reverse strand, counting down.
ATCTGTTGGCTTAGTTGCTCGCGCCGATTTCAGAACTGACTCTCTACTTTGCAGCCGTACAGTTTTAATAATATGATACTGGGTTTGTTCAATGACAATTCATCGGTGTTTCTGGCACGTCCTATACGATGAGCTATATCAATCTCTGGTTCAAATTCAAGTTACAGTTTATTCTTAAGGGTTTCCTTGACTTTGATTCAATTCCAAAATGAATTCAAATCCAAGACTATATACAAATAACAAATTAAATTCCTAAAATCCAGAATCAGAACAACTTTAATCATACACACTATAACATACAGTATTATAGAGTCTATAAGTTGAAAAGACATCTGTTGAAAAGGTATTACGTGCGCTTGAAACGTTCTGTATTTGCACGACTAGGTAAAATGTAATTCTGGTCACGTTCTCGCAGACGTCGAGATCTTTGACTTTGGAGAAGATTATTCAGACAATGGGTGTCAGTGATAATCTTGTCCTATGGTGGACTGTCTCTTGTCCTAATCATAACCAGAATCTTTTTGTTTGGATTGAACACACTGTTTTCATTAATTTTCATGCGGTTCACTAAGTTTTCACTGGCAACTTTTGCAAACAATTTTTGAACTAGAGTGTTAGGCGCAAAACATTTATAGTGAAAATGGTAATTATTGAGTTATATTCACAGCGTTCTTGATGATGACCTGGTGCCGGTGTAGCAGATTGAATGGGAAAGCTCGTCTGACGGAAGCTTTCGCAACAAAAAGGAGTAAGCCAATTTCTAGTTGGTTTTGATTTTGAGATGAATCAACAAACCCGTTCGGACACACATTGCATAATCTCTAGCCTGCTAGTCGCGATTGGCGTCTCCTGTAAGTTTAGTCGAAAATCAATGTTTTCGCAATTCTTTCGGCGAGCGAAAATCAAGAAGAGAAAATCCGAAACCAATCATTTTGGAATAAACTTACAGGAAAGCCGGCTAGCAGGAAACGTAACTGCCATCAGGCCTTCTCAGACGCGCAAAGAGGAAATGAAACCAGAAAGAGAGAGATGTCGTATATTTTCTCTTTTTTTATAAAAAAAAGAAAGAAGAACTAGGTGTAGTCGCAGGTTATACACATTGAACGGATTGAAGCAAGTTCCAATGTGAAACGTGTGTTTACTTGCGTCAATTTGCAAGCCCCTTCAGCCAAATGTTGAATGGAAAAGTGTTTTTTTTTTTAACTTTTAAAATGGTTTTTTCCCGCCTTTAATTCTTAATAATGTCAACACAGATACTAACGAGCCATTAGTTTTGCACTTGACAAAAACGATTACAATATAATTTCCATTTAGTAACGTGTTGTTGAAACAGTTTGCTTCTATTTATCATTACACTAAAAGCATCAAAATATAACTTTGTTCTTGAAAGCTAAATTTATTATCTGTAAACTTTTTTGTCCCCAACGACTGTTCTTTTTTATCAAGTTCTTCTTGACTCGATAGCTTTGACTGAAACGACAAATGTCAGCTAGGAAGCCTCTTTATCATAAGTCTAATACAGTTCAGTAATCTTTGAGGACTCCTTGGCATTTTCCTTTACATCAGTAATTCTGTTAGTAAATTCACTTTAGTAAATGTTTACAAATGTTATTTGTTACTGATTTACTCTCTGCAAATATGCTTATATTTTAACTATAGTTTACAAGTTACATTGCATGTATTTGGTTGAACATAAGAATATCTTTGTTGTTATAAAAATGACTTAATATTGTAAATAAAGAAAAATGTTCAAATTCATTCAAAAACAAAACCTTGATAGTGCCGTGTGGTGTTACTCTAATATCTGCTGACTTGTGCCGAGCCTTTGTGTAAGTCCACAAAGGAAATGGGAAGATCAGCTTATCAACAACTTCCTTGTGGATTTTAAAAAGCGTCAGAGAGTGACTCTATTGGTTTGTTGACTTTGCTAAGGAAAAGGTTAAAGCAATGAAAATCCCCATTTACTTCCCATGGGGATTTTTAATTTCCAGAGTAATTGAAAATGTGACAACCTGAGGCAAAAAGCTACGCCCGTTGACGTATATATATGCATGTGTATTGCAACCGGTTTTGTTGAATTTCCTACTAATATCATATCTCAGTATTTTTCCAGCAAATAATATTTTAAGATTTGATATCCTCAATTCTATGAAATGCTACTCCCCGCATGCAAATCCACATTGATTTCAACGAAGAATCTTCTGCTATCCTAATACTGAAACTCTTTTTGACAGGAAATAAACAATTTAACGACCGGTAAAACATTTTAGAGGCTCTATTAACAACTGTAGGGAAACATGGAAATAACTTGTTAGCTTTGAAAAAGCGTTCTCTAAGAGCTAATATGCTTTTTAAGAATATAAATCTTTATGGCTACAGGTGTATTTACTAATAACTTACATTACACTGTTAGGAATGCCTTCAATATTTTAAATTAAAAGCTGTTCAGGTCTAGCAACTGGTAAGTATCGTAAGGGTGAGCAACAGATGGTCTGTTTTACAACCAAACAAAGCGTGAGTGACAGTGAAAGCTGTAGCAGTGTTTCTAGCTTTTGGGTAAGTCTTGTTATGACGTGGCGGTAATTAGGCCAAATCGGGCCGCAGTAATGAATATATATAAGTTTGAGCGAACCTCATAAATTTTCATTTCCCAAGATCAGTGTTTTGGGAGGTGCGCCAACTAGAGTATCGTACACTTCTTTGTCGCTACGTATCGGATTGAAGGTTTGTAATTCATGATTTCATTTCCAGTGTTCCTACACAGCGAAGATAGGTAAGTATTGTCGTTTTTTTTCCCTACTGGGCATTACCAAGAACAAGTTTAGTTTGTTTTCGTTTTTACTGTGTTGATTCGGAGCGAAGCTTTTGATAAAAATCTTTATTGCTGATTACAGTTTTGTAAGCTTTCATTTGGCTATTTTCCAATGTTAATTCGTAAAAAGGTTCCACCAACTCTGATTTTTACAGAAAATTTGTTTCTTTCATGAATGTACGATTTTCATCTAATATTACTCTTTTGCTCATAGTCGTGGGTAGAAAAATTTAATTCACTACAGGTTTCTCACTTTTTAAAGTATCATTTGATTTTATTTATGTCATGGATATAACTTCTCACTTCAATATAGCAGTTTCCGTTGGTGATAACACACATGCATTAGTATTTTTGTGGCTGAACATGGAAACTGCCATACGTCTGCTCTTGATAACTGCTTTTATTCCTGCAATATTTCAAATCTCCTTTCTTGACACAACAAAATGTCTTTGTTTTCAAGGTTACAATAACTTTTATGCACGCTAGTAAAAAAACATTGTATTTACGTATCCAACTGTATGCACAAATAATGAGTGACCCAAGGCACAAGTTGCATGTCATTTGCCTGCCCGGAAGACTAACCTCAATCTGAGGAAGACGCGAGTATTTGACCCTCCCAGGTTTGTGAATATGTAAAAACGATATTTTTTGAGGAAGCCCCAGTCACGCAAAGGTCGTTTTCATGGGGTCCGAACAATACCGAACAATTCAAGAAACATTTTATCATATTATTCCCTTAAGACATATTTGGCATAGATTTAAGTTTTACAATGTTAAAGGGAAATTTATTCTCTTTAGGTTTTTAGCACAATTGTAAACTAGGCGTAACTCAGCTCCTTGGCTGCAACTGGAATGCTTTTAGTAGATTTATAACAATGATAATGAATATAATTATGACTATTATTATAAAAATGATTTCTGATTCCGACTACTGCTTGTTAAGACCCTTTGCAGTTTGCTTTCAAACATTCACTTTTGTTCTTTACTATTGATAAATTCTAACACTCAAATGAACACAACTTATATTTTCAAACAAACAATACCTTGCCTCAGTTTGCCAGCAAAGACAAAATAATAACCACAAGTCAATGCAGGTTTTCAAAGATCTCCACGTGACAAATTGTCATATTTTTGTCATTTCTCTTTCTTTTAATTTTCTCGTAGCTTTCCATAACCTTTTGCCATTTTTAAGTGACTGTGCGTTTCAAATCTGTTTAGATGTTAATAAAAGTTGTGACTGTGTCCACATCGCGACTTTCTTCAATCAAAGTAATCCTTTAGTTATCCAGCATTGTTTTTTTAAGTAGTGAAATACCCAACATATATAGTGTTTTAAATACGGTACACTGGGGTGCTGTATTATTATTCCAAATAATATTTATGCTTCCTGAGCGATAGCCCTAGGGGAAAAGACCCACACGGAGAAAGATAAAAGCCTCTGAAAAAACATTTGTTAAGAAAAGTGGGCTTTACAAAATCTTATATCTATGTGTGTGGATTCAATAACATTTGTATAGTATCGTCTTGTCTTGACTAAAAAACTTTTTTTTTAAAAAAAACTTAACGATATGATATAAACGAATATCATGTCTCTTTCGATTATCATTTTTTTTTGCTTTCATATATTTTAATTTCGTTTGAGGGCATGAATGGTACATGTAAGACATGTCAGATCCAACTTAAATATTTTTGCTCCAGTGCAAAAAGCTGCCATTTTATTTGTTTTGCTAAAAATACGAACTTAAAATAATTTTGCGCACAATTTAAACGGTATAGAGTTCGCTAATACCTCTCGACTTTTCCTAAAAATGTATAGGGAATCTTTTGATATATGTATCATTGTTATATGTGAAGCGTTGTTGCCATGGTAAACAAGACTTCAGAGTTGGATTTTCGAGCTTGTAAGACTCTTGTTTTACCTATTTTAGCATTCTTAGTTCATAAATATCAAACATATATTCAAAAATATAATATTTTGATACCTCACAATTGTACAAAGTTTCTCTAGTTCTCGATGCTGGATAATAAGAAAGTTAGCCGGGAGAGGGGGTTGGGAGTGGAGGGCTGGTTTCAACCCTCCCCCACCCCCAAACTGTGAGAGGTCAAAAAACCAAAAGCTGGATAGTGTTAACTTCTCACTGCAACTGACAACAAAGAGCTTGCATTTTAAGGCAAACTAAACCTTGCAACTTTTGTGCGTTTTTCATGTTAACAACTTTTATATCCAACCGACTTCCAGCAAAATTGGGAGCCATTTTGTGTCCAATGCTTTGCATATTCTAAATTCGAGTAGCTAATCAGAGTGCCCGAACAATACAATTCAGTTGTCTGTTATAAACTAATACATAGTATCTCATCTTTTATATTTCAGGTATGAACAGATCAGAGCAATATAATGGAACAAATGCAAGTGTGGACGTGTTCTATAAAGAGGAAGGAAACTCGCATCCTCAAGTCAACAATGATTTAGCAAACACCATTTTTACGTTAGCTTATGCTGTTGTTTTCCTAGTTTCCATGACAACGAATCCATTTGTCATTCATGTGGCTTGCTATCGACTGAAACTGACACGCATTACTTTCAACCTCCTTGTGATCAACCTGGCTATTTGCGACATCCTTTATGCTCTCCTGATTGTCTTTCTCCAGCTTTACCAGATGTATCTCGGACGCGTTTGGTTTCAAGGAGAATTTGCACTTTTTCTTTGTAAGTTTGTTATGTTTGCTGTTCACGTGGCTTTATCAATATCTGTGATAAGCCTCGTTTTGATGGCTGTCGATAGGTACATGGCCACGGTACATATCTCAAGACAACCGCTGTCCCGCAAAAAGGTATGGATTGCAATAGCTGCTGCATGGGTGGGCGCCGCGGTGATGTCCTCTACAGAGTTCTACAAGTTCAGATTGAAGTCTTCTACGGTCAACAACTCACCAACAACTATTTGTTATCCACAATGGTCTGAAAACGTTCAAACCAACACTCTGTTGTATAAAATGGAGTTCATTTCTAAATTTATTTTGCTTTATGTTTTCCCTTTTATTACAATGACTGTCGTTTACCTCAACATCATCTCGGTGCTATGGTTTGGCCGTGTTCCTAGAACAATCAAAGAAAAACGGAGAAGGCATCTGCTTCAAAAAGTCATCCTGATGTTACTTTCAATGGTAGCAATCTTTGCGATTGGTTGGCTCCCGGTGCACGTCTTTCACTTCCTACTAATTTACGACGCCATAGACGAGCTTCCATATTCTCTCGTGCTGTTTATGACGTTTGCTGCGCATGCTCACTGTGCTATAAATCCCTGCCTCTACCTGGTGTTTAATAAGAGTTACAGAGAAGAGCTACAGCGAGCCGGTCAGCGTCTTCAGGCGTGGTACGTTTCATCAACTGGGAAAGTCTTAACACTTACCAGATCTGTTTTTGTGTGTCGCCCGATAATGAATGAAGACAGCATAAACTAAAATAGTTGAACCCTGCGCATAAGAACCTGGAATTTAATGACCTGTCAGGTCAAAATTTTCATTTATATGTAGCCCCCCCCCCCTCCCCCCACCCTTTACATAAGAACCTGATTTGGTAAAATTTCAAAGCGATCTCCTATTTTATCAGCTAGAGTCAAAACTAAAAATTTACAAGTCAGAGAAATCACGCTCTTCTCAAAGCAATAAAAATGATACAGCACCCTGGAAATTTCATTTAGATAAATAACATGTTTATATGAACACAGCACGGCAACAAACAACTAATTCTTCAGTGAAATTACTACTTGACGATATCAACTACTAGTGAAGAAAAAACCTATTTTAGAACCTGTTTCGTCTAATAATTAGGTGGACACCACTTACATAAGAGCTTGTTTAGGCTAACTTAGAAAAATCTAGGTTCTTAAATGCGGGATTCTACTGTACGTTTTATTTATACAATCAAAACCAAATACTGTAAGCAGATCACAAAGATTTAGTTCAAATCTGCTGGTTTTTATTGCAAGGACCTATTTACAGCAAGGCGACAGAAAAACTCAATTTTCTTTTTCGTTGACGACGATGCCTTACACACTGCTCAACAGTGCTGACAGAACGGCCAACCCTTACTGGTTACCACTTCACTCACGTGTTCATTTCCGCAAAACTATCTTTTTTCCACGACCATCTCCCATCTGGCCTTGTAGCTCAGTTGGTG
>JAOBRH010403278.1:0-11202 GCA_027575125.1 Umimayanthus parasiticus | reverse complement strand
ATATTCTTTAGGTCATCATTCATTAGATTTTCAATGACGGATATGTCTCTACCTGCAACAGTTATGTTGGTGTCATCAGCAAATAGACCTGGAGTTGAATGGGTCAAACAGTTAGGGAGGTCATTAATAAATAAGAGAAAAAGAAGCGGTCCTAAAATCTATCCTTGTGGTACTCCATAGGTTACTGGTTGTGGACTAGACACAGCTCCATTAACGACGCACATTTGTGATCTTCCGTTCAAATACGGTTTAAAAAGAGCCAGGCTTGTCCCACGTATGCCATAGGATTCTAATTTTCGCAAAAGTATCTGATGATCGACGGAATCGAACGCTTTTTTTAGATCTAGAAATAATACGCCGTTCATCATTCCGTTGTCCATATTGTGAAGCCAGTTATCATTAGCAAAAAGCAAAGCAGATGTTGCTGAATGCAAAGCTCGAAATCCTGATTCAAGCTTTGATATTAGATCATTTGAACACAAATAGTAATAGAGTTGGTCATATACGATCCTTTCAAAAACTTTGGAAATGACCGGTAATATGGAAATTTGTCGATAATTATCAGAATCGCACCTACTGGCTTTTTTTATGGAGTGGTGAAACTCTTGCTATTTTCCATTCATCCGGAAAAATGCCCTCATGATTGCTTTATTAAAAATATAAGTTAAAGCCGGTGCTACAACGGGAGAGGAAACTTTCAGGATTTTGCTTGAAATGCCATCGAGTCCCGTGGCTTTGTTTGTGGACATTTTGTTCATTATCTCCGCAACAATGTCAGTAGTTGTTGGCTTTGGAGAAAAAGTTGAATTTGTAGGTGTCATATAATATTCCGGTGGGACTCCATTATCGTTAACACATGCTGCCATTTTTTGACCAACTCCGGCAAAATGAGAATTCAAGTGATTTGCAATATCACTGGGGTCAGTTAATGAAGAGCCATCCGGTAGTTTTATGTTTGAAATGTGTTCGCTTTTCTCTTTGCAAGACAAGAAGCGGTTTATCACTCTCCACGCGTTTTTGGTATTTCCATTTGAGTCCGACAGACTACTTTTAAAATATTCTCTTTTGGCATTTCTGATTTCTTTGTTTACATTATTACGAGCTATTTTTTAATTCTCCCAATATGCGGGAGAGCCTGTTCGCACAACTTTCCGCTTTAAATAATCTCTGTCGCGCGCGATTTTTTTAACACGGGAGTTTAGCCATGGCATGGGTTTAGATTTGATTTTTTGCCGCCGTAATGGGGCATTTCTGTCAATTATTTCCATGAGTTTAGTTTTCCAAATGGCCCATAATTCATTAGGGTCATTGGAATCCTGAAGATATGAATCCCAGTCGGTGTATGATAACTCTTCAGTAAACAGATCAGCATCAAAATGTTTGAAACTGCGAAATTGTTTAGATTTCAAGTCTGATTTAAGACTGGGAAATTTCCTTGTCACATAGATTTAAAAACTGTGGTCACATATTCCTACATGAACAACGCCACTATCAGAGATTATGTGAGGACTATTTACATAAACAAGATCGATTAAAGATCTTGTTATTTTAGTGACCTTTCTATTATCGCATAAAGTCTTGGTTGTCTTTGTGATTCTTGTATAGTCACTAATGAGCTGACTGTACTATAGTCATTGTAGTCAGTTGCCGCTGACTACAATGACTATAGGCTCGTTTTTAGCCTCGACTTGATGCTAAACAATGGAAATTCAACACCAAGTTGAGGCTAACACTGCAGAAGTGGATCTGTTGTCACTATGATCAGCGGTAATTGGGAATAGCTGCATAGAAAACTGGTCTCTTTGTCATGCATGTAAATAGGCATTCCACTTGTTACCATTCGTATTTTTCATCAAAATTCTCTTTGAAATTGTAAATATTATCCGATTTTTAGAGGGCCACTAGGGAGAATACTTTTTTAGAAATTAATCAACTGTCTCCTTGTTGGTTTAAGACCCTGTCCACAATACATCGTTTTCAAACGAAAACGATACTGTTTTGTTCCGGATACGGCTACCCGACCGTCCACACTACAACGATGAAAACGATCAGCGAAAACGGATCAATTCGAAAACGCTCTTCAGAATGGAACGATTTGAAAACGGTACTGTTTGAAAACGCTATTTTCCCAGTGTGGACGGCGAAAACGATGCTATCTGAAACCAATGACGTCACCACAACAACACGACCGGGCTGCAGACCACTCAACCTTGAGTATCCAAGATGGCGCACATACGCTTTCAGAGGGCTTCCTTATTGATCGCTGTGATTTTTAGTCTTTTAACGCTCTTGGAAGCGCATTTAACCCTCTTGAGACTACTTTTTGAGTTTTTCAAGAAGAGAACAAGATATTATAAAGCTTCTTAGCTTGCCAGCTTCGCCGGCAGAACAAGGATAAAACGACTCGGTCGAAGTCTGCCAAACCTAGATTATATAGTTCTTTACAAGACCAGGCCGAACTTCAGCGTAATGGGACAACTTTATTTGTCGCAAGAAAAGTAATGGAGAAAGAATGGGGAGAGAATATAAGAGAATGTAAGTTTAAAAGCGTTTTCAATACGGATACGCGTTGTAGTGTGGACGTGCGAAAACGGTACAGAAACGATACGTGTAGACGCAAATCTTTTTGAAAACGGAACAAATGAATATCGTTTTCGTTTGAAAACGGTGTAGTATGGACGGGGTCTAAAAGAATAAACGCATCGCTTCCAGTGATTAATAATTGCTGCCGAGCTGCACTTGGAACAGGAATTAACACCAATCGTGAAAAACTTTGACCCGATTCAGTCCGGTTTTGAAACTACTTCATGTAAGACCAAAAATGGTTGTTTCATTGGTGGTAACTTCATAATGACAGAGGGGCTGGCGCAGTGGCTAAGATCTCTGCCTCCCAGTCTTGAGGTCCCCGGTTCGATCCCCGGCCTGGTCGAGGGTCAAATATTTGGGTGACCTTCTTCCCCGTTATAGTTCACTCAGCTTTCCATCCTTCCGGGGTCGGTAAAATGAGTACCAGCATACATTGACCGCTTTGTATATATATACTTCCGGTCCGCTGGGGGTAAACCTGTCATTGTAAAGCGCCTTTGAGCATATCCATATGGAAAAAGCGCTATATAAATGCACCGCTTTACCTTTTACCTTTTTAATGACCACACGAATTGTTCTTTCACTGTTCAATATAATCGCTCGGTATTAAAAATACACCACGGTCTCGGTCTAATATGACCTTGCAATGACCTGCTCTCGGTTAATAAGTATTATTTGTTGGTACTCGTAGTTTTGAGATTTTTATACAGGGACCGCAGAGTAGGGGGTCGGGGGAGAAATGACACACTTGGTAGGATAGAGATTGTTCTACAGTTTGGAAATTCATTTTGTATTACTTGTTCACACGGAGGAAAATACAATACGCTGCACTGTAATGACTGAAGAAATGCAATTGTGTCTTCAAACAGTTCCATAATATTCACAAAAAAGTCCATCGAGACAGCAACTACCTAAAGAGTTGCTGTTGCAGGTAGTATTACTTGTATTAAGCTCGGAACAATTTAATTATCATTCAGTCTGTCCAATTTTTCAGTGTTCTCTTACGCAGCTCAATCTTACAAAATACTAGCTACTGTGGTGTGTAGCTTTGGAAGCCTAGTGTCTATACACGGCCAAATACTTAATGCTGAAAGGAGAAATTATTCAGTGGTCCCTTTTGAAGCAATCTTTTTTAAGGTCTAAACAAAGGCGGTAATTATCTTCTTTTGACAAGTCTTTTTCTCTAGGCTTTGATAGGTTGTGCCAGCATTATATTTTGCATAATTCGTCATTATGAGCATAGTTTTCATCGATTTTTCAAGAAAAGCACTGCTAGCATAATTTGCACTTTGAGCGGCTGGTTTTGCAGCACAACTGATGGCAGACCTGAATTGTCATTCATTGAACATGTAACCATGTTTTAGCCCGAAATCTGTCATGTCAGTGATACAGGCAAATTTTAAGCAAAAATAAAAGCATTTTTTCAGGTCTAGTTATTTTGCAGTTGTCATACAGTTTTGTTTTTAAAGTATTTTCACCTTCTGCATTATTGTATGATCACTGCAAATATTTTGCAAGACATTGATAGCCAAGGCCAACTTATAATGATTTGGGCACTTTAAAAGTTAAATGTGTTTATCATTTACTTTTGGTTGCATAGTATTAATTCTTACAAAATTTAAAGTAGATGGTAGAAGCACAATTTCTGCATTTTTGCTAAAATTAGCTTAATTTACAAAAAGTTGCGTAATTTTGGCATAATTTTAGAAATAGACGAGCAATGCTGGCAGCACAATATGCAGTGTATGCAGTGTTTTAATATGAGCACAATCTGACAAAGCCTAAACTTCTCTCCTTCCAATCTTGAACAGCCATTATCCTCGCCAAATTACAAACCATGGCTCGACCAAACTCAGCCGAGTTTGTTCTTCTTCTTGAATTGAGCAAAAACCTGCACAATACAGCAAGTTGCCGCTGTTTACAATAACTAAAGATTCGTTTTTACTGGGTTAGCCTCGACTTGGAAATACCGGCAAGATCTGGATCTTCAACAGTACACAGAGTTGTGAATAGCTCATATGCAGGAATTTATGAATATTTAACATCAAGTCGAGGCTTACCCTGCAAAAGTGAACCTGTAGTCATTGTAATTAGCCGTAACTGGGAACTTGACGAATCTGGTCTATTACAGTACTGCGTTGTCAGGTTGATATAAACAATTTAACGAGAGTTGAAATCAAGCGAACATAGTTGTTCTGCGAGCAATTTTAGGATTTTCGTGTGCTAACAATTGTGAGTAAATGTACCATTCGCCATCTGGTTTATCGGCAAAGGTCAACTGTGCAGATGTGGGGCCAACCTCAATAATACGGGGTTTGATCAACAAAGGTTGATATGGTGTGTTTTTCGCCTGTGGGATTCGGTGTGTACCTGTCGTTTCGTCGGAGCAGACTGGAAGACTAGTTTTTTTCAAAACTAGTCTTTCAGTGTTCAACCCCAATAATATTTGTTTCCTTTTCCGGTCACAAACACTAAGTCGGTCGATTCTTGACATACATTTTTTGGCGGAGAGGGGGTTGATGTTGTTTACAACTAATTATCGACAGAGTAGAAAGATTTTGCGGAGCTATCATAAAAGTTGCACAACCATATCACACGACACTGTTTTTCAGTTAACATTCATATCGTTGTAGTTAGTTACAATCCGGAGGGGAGAGGGGGGTGGGGGGAGATGGTTGCTCAAGCTAAGTTTCGGTAGGGGGGTTCCGCCTTAACCCTGTTACTGAGAAAAATTATCCGAGAGACGAGTAAAGTCCACGTTGGACAAATTTTATTTAATTGATATTGATAATTGAGCATCGTTTGATAGCTTTTTAAAAGCAAGTAGCAATGACAATGAATGTGCGCTTTGAAGACTTAGAAACGTACATCTTGTTAACATTTAACTTGCGTATTACACACTTCGAAACATGGTCCTGCTACCGCTTTTGATGTCGTTTCGTACTCCTGGTCCACAGGAGTCACGATAAATAAGCACAAGCACAAACATATTTTGCACATTTCTTTGTTCTTTCAATCTTTCAATCTCAGACTGTCCAACAATCCCCATTATGTCGGGATTATACCGACTTTGCTTGAAAATCCCGAATCCCGATCAATAATTATGCGATCGGGATAGAAAACATCCCGATTCCGAATCGTGTTGTGATATTTTCATCAAATCCTCACAAATGAACACTGTGATCAAATTACCGAAAATTTTTGACAGAAATTGAAATCTCTTGTCAATATATGTTTGTCTTACCAACAAACGAATGTTACAATTATACAAATAAGTATCTGGGCATCTTTATTCCTTTCGACGTACTCTTCCGAAAAAACTGGTTGAATTCCCTTGTTCCTTCTATAACTTGACAGCATTTTGTACCTTCGATCATTGCAAACAGCTGATCCATCTGGCTAATGTGCGTTGTCACAAAACAACACTTTAGCAAATGTTATATCTCGAGTGTTCGTTACTGTTCTACTGTAAGCATCCTTGTTTTACTTTCTAAAGCAGAATCTACAATTACAACTTAGTCTAAGAACAGTTTCTTGTAACTGGTAAAAAGACAACACGGACGGAAAACCTAAATTGGCGAATACAAAATTTCATTTTGTCATGAAACAAAACCCCTATAGGTTTTATACTTTTGCGGATGTTACCGGGGTATACAATGAAGTATTTTGACATTTCTGCAGGTCGTAAAATATTCGGTAGCCAATTTTGGTTGGTCAGGACGAATTCTAGCGTTGGTCGAATTACTGATATAAAGTTCAATCATGCAAAGACTTGTAACCTGGCCATATTTGTCTATTTTTCTATACTACGCACTATATTGAGAAAAACGAGTTCCTACTACAGTGTACTGCAAACCTATTATTTATACAATAGCATGATTGCGACAAAGAGAAGCAGCAAATTACTGATGGCGGCCACGGTACTTGTACCAGATGTTGGTCCATCCGGGGGGCGAGTCAAGTCAGGGGGATGCGTGGGTATATCTTGTGGGAGAAGTCCTACTTCTTCCAGGCCCTGTGCCGTATGCCTCCGAGTTCCGTTGGTAAAGTTGTACGCTGCATCCACAGTCGATTGGTACGCCCACACAAAATACCGCATACCCGGCTGTCAAAGGAGAAGATAAGACTATAGTTATAGAATAGAATAAAAGCTTCATTTATACAGATATCACCTTCATTAAAATAATGTTCTCCCAAACGAACCCGTCTAACTATAGTTACTGTAAACTAGTTACTGCCAGTCTGGATTCGTTCACACCTTTCTGAGCTTAATCTCATTAGATTGGGTTTAATTTTAAAGCTTCTTGTACTGGGGAAGGGGAGAGACAGACAGTATACCTGCAGATATCAATTCATTAACAGGGGATCTTAACCCTACAAGGCATAAGGTAAAAAAAGTTACACGAAGCATAAGGGGGGGGGGGCAATCGGACCCCTCCCGTCTACTTTTGACAGCATTCATCCGATTGACTAGATATTTGGCACATACAATGAGCGTTCTTTGTACTTTCAATTAATCGAAACCATTTGCTGCTTAATTGGTTTCCATTGCAACCACAGCATCATAATTCCGAGTTGCAGTCATGTTGACTGACGCAAGAAGTACAGCTGAATAAAATCACAAACAATGCTAGCCGGCCTGCTCGATCGAAAGGATTCCTAGCTTTCCAGCATTTCTAAATCAAACATTTTGCTGCTAATTCGAAGACACGTTTACACCTTGACGCTGTGAGACACTAATGACCAATCTTTTTCCCAGCGAGATAATTTTAAGCTCGCGGAGCGTAAATGAACAGAAAATAAAAGTACACTGTGCACGTTTTGGTCCTTGGTAAAAAACTGGTATCGTATTTTGCCAGAATTAAAGGGGTATGACAATAATTATTAATTATGAAAATATAATACAACTGATGACAACGCTCTTTTTGTCACTGAAAGTTAAGAAGAAAATAACGATCAATTTTCGGAACATTTTTGATACAGCTATCGGCCTGATAGTGTGGGAAATGGCGTTTTAAGGCTTTCAGATGGCGTTTTAAGGCCCCAGACCCCCCTAGAGGCTAGCGCCAAAGTTTCCCGTACCATTAAAAGTTGCCCAATTTCAGTTTAATAGTCCATAGGTTGGTCACTCTGCCCCCACACGTGTCTTCGCAACTTGAAGTTGCAGAGCGTATAGTTCAAACATTAATTATTTGGTCCCCGGGTTCTTGAGGTACGCACCCCCCCCCCCCCCATGAAAAATCCTGGCTACGGGCCTGTAACGTGATCGTTATGAAATCGTAAGGGCCAACCTGATACTCGTAGTGCAATCGCAATGTTGCATTGACGTAATTATAATCGAAGTAATACCCATAACCGGCGTGGTTGTAATCACCTTGATTAGGGGTATTACCTCGATTGGCCCGGCTTACGATTTCATAACGGTTTTTGGATTGATAAGTATCAATGAATGAAAGGATACTAAAATTTGTACTGCCTCAAAGCAACCTTCCTGAACTCAGACCTCAAAAGTTGAACAAAACGTCAACAACAACTTTTTTTTATTCCGCCACTTCTTTGAATACTATTATTACAATAATAAGGTATTATGAAATCATTAGGGGTATTAGTACCCTGAAATAACTGAAAAGGTGAGCTAAAAATACCGTGCAGAGAATATAGAAAAAACACTGAATACCAGGGAAAATATCAATGTGTACTAAAGAATTCAAGCCCGACATTTCACAAAATACCTTTCGACTTTCTTTTAGCTGAGCAGTGGTTTTCAAAATATTTTATAAAGTAAACTATAATGGTTTGGATCAACTAAAGCCTTCTACATAAGATTCAGGGTACAAATCAGTGAAAATTCATACGCGTTCACTGTTTTAACAATGATTCGTCTCGGTTAAATACCGTAAAATTCCGATAATAAGCCCCACTGTGTATAAGCCCCGAGGCGTTTAGGAGCCAACTTTTGAAACGGAAAACTCCTTTCCATGTATAAGCCCCCCCCCGAAAATAAGCCCTCGGAGGTTATAATTGGGATGATTAAATTTAGACATAACGTTGAACTTAGAGGGTAGGTATTTTATTAACTACACAGTGTGTGTGTTCGGTAGTTTATGTTCACAGTGCGGATCACAGAACTTCTAAAAAAGTAAAAAAAATCAGTAATAAAGAAAGGTTGTGAGCAGAAAAGCTAAAAAAACATTACGATTGCTTGAACAAAATATAGCGTTTTCAAAACGCAAATATTCGTCCATGTATAAGCCCCCCCCAAGAAAAATTTGGCGAAAAGGCCCTTTGACCAAAAATGAGCCCCGGGGCTTATTATCGGAATTTTACGGTATTCGTTTGCGGACAATTTGCCTGCAACAAATTCCATAGCCCCATATATCAATGCATAGAATTGTTTTATTTATAAAAAAGCGCGCGAAAAGTGGGAGGGAGACGGAGCTCCAGGGTCGGACAGTCTAGCTTGTTACCAACCTTACCAAAGACGCTTTGCGCGGTAAGTCAATTATTGGTGTCAGTTCCTAGAAGCCAGTATTTTTGTGTAGATGTTGCATAGATACAACTTCGAAACTCGCAGTTATTCTATAAAAAGAATCACTCGATTTGATATTAATTAGCAGAGTCAACAACTAGTAGTGTGGGGAAATTAACAAACGTGTCAGTGACAGGCGATCCTAGGCGGAACATTGTTTGTCTTCATTTAGCAACAAATGGGCAATAATGAAACTATGAATTTGTATATGAAGGAAGGCAGCGTGAACCGGGATTCCGAATTCGATTCATCTCCGCAGGTGTATAAAGCCTGCTGCTGGGCCAACCTTCCTTCCAATTGAGATTTTTATGATTTCTGTTAATAACGTCACAATGAAAAACCCCTTACAGTTAGCTGTCATTAGTTAAACATTTACATTCAGTTCACACTTTAATATTGGTCCGGTAAATTAGTTAAATATGACTGATTCCCTGCTGACAGTTGTCTTTGGCCCTGTCCACACTAGCGATATATTTTGATGCGTTAAGGCCTCCCGTCCGATACTAATACGACTTGAAAACGCTCTGGAATATGGTCAAAATGGATCCAAACGAAAACGCATGCCTATCGTATTAGGTGGACAGTCGAAAACGCATCAAAATGAAACGCTTACATCATATGTAATAGTGTCACGTGAGTTGTACGCTTTCCAAAATCAAACATGGCGGACGAATACAATGCTATCACGGGCGGTGGGAAACACTGGTTACGAATATTAGCAGTTTAACTGACGCCAGTGCACCGGCTCCGCCGGTAAGCGGCCTTCCACCAGAGCCTCGCTCTGGTGCGTACTGTTCCGCCATCTTGTAGTTGTATCATCCCGAATAAAGCTCAGCACTGCTTGTACAATCTCCCTTTGTTGGCGCGAAGTAAAAATTTCAAACCTTTGTCGACATGTGTTGATTTGTATTCACGAAGTCCCATTTCCCATATAAACCCCATCGGCAAGCCGTTATTTGATGTTCTGCGTTTGCTTTATAATGAATTTCCCTCATTTTGTCATTTTGCCATTTTGTTTTCAAACCTTGCCCCATTCCTCCGTTTGTGTCCGCGTAAACTAGGTACATTCCACCAGGGCGGAAGAAAGGATGGGCGGGGAAACTAGCCACGCCCCTAAGAAACGTGCAATGCGCGGAACACCCGGAAGATACATCATAACAACCTGTTCTCTACGTCCACGCCTCTGAGCAGCAGTTTGATCCGATCGACAAGATTCTTATAAGAAAACATGACGGAATCGCTTGCTAAAATGTTTGACATCCTTTGCTTGTCCATGGATAAAGAAGTGGATGAACTTGGTGACGGTTTAGAAGATCTCGAAATAAATAATTGATGTTGACTTTGTTTCCTACACAGGGTCATGACAATTTGAAAGCTTGGGAGTCGGAAGTTCTGCTCGTCGCTTGTTTGTAAACGATTGCACACTTGTACTTGCAAGTGATAAAATAACTTTTTTCTTTCAAAATTTCATAGCTTTTCATATCAAATTGAACACGCCGACGCAACACTATTGCAAAGGTTTTTATATTGGATCGTAATGCCTGCTAGTTGTTGTACATTTCATACCGAGCGCGTCACAGCAAATAAGCAAACAGCGGCCCCAAAAGTTGGCAAGACGATACCACACTGATCGCTGGTCTTTAAGTCCCTTTAACTTGAAAAGTTCAAAAAAGTTCAAAACTAAAATTTGGACACCGATGACAGCTATAAAATATCTGTTGAATTTCTAAAGACTGCGCTTTAAGCTACTTTAAGGCGAATGAAAACTCCAAATTTATTGCAGCGCTCGAGCAAAAACCACAACAGGTTCGGAGAAATCCAATTTATTTCCTAGATATTTACTTTGATTTGTAAATCAATGATTCGATTATTCACCACTCAGAGCTTGAAAATTGTATACAGATAACCACTACCAAACAGCTTTGCCGTCCGTTCATCCGTATCAGTGAACTTTTGTACCTGTTACCAAGTTTTCTTTTGACCCGCCATTTTTTAATTTTCGTGCTCTCCAGCGCTCTCGGCCCAGTACTCCGCGCATCACACATCGCGCAAGAGCCAACTGGCTCGTTTCCCCGCCCATCCTTTCC
>JAOBRH010402834.1:0-11205 GCA_027575125.1 Umimayanthus parasiticus | reverse complement strand
CCCATGCTCAGTAAAAAATGAAAGCAGAACTGTAGAATACCTGGACACGATTTTAACTCGAGCTCGGAACCTTGATTCCTAAATCAAACTCGTGTACGATGTATTTTTCTATCGCGAACTTATCGAGTCTAGACATTTTAAGTGGAGAAGTACAAGGCGAACAATTCATCGCTCGAGTGAATAAGAAAGTCACATTGAACTCACTTGTGTGAACAGCACGTAGTGATAATTTGCTGAACGCTATATCCAAAGTTGTCGTGCATACGTCAAGTTATACAAACTGTAGATCGAAATGGAACGAAATAATCATTTTCTGCGAGAATACAAAGTGATCAAGACATCGATTTTCATGTACCCATTATATACAGTGTGAATGAATTTAAATAGAGTAGAGTGTCTGTAAGTTTGTAGAATATTCAGCTTATTTCAGGATAAAATTTTTGTTTTTTGTCGGGATTTAGTTTTGATTGTGTCAGTAGAAGTAAAATTAAGAGAAGTTCAGATCGTGGGTGAAATTTGTGTGTAGAACCTTTGTTGGTCGCAAGACCCTACGATGGGTTTCCTAAAGTCAGTTTGTATATATAAAGAGATGGATGGCTAAGTCAAAATATGAAAGAGAAAAGTTATCTATTGCTTTAGGTTTAAGCCCAGCTCGTTTCAGTGTTGTGACATTCAAGGCATCATACTTGTGTAACTTTGCTAGTGAGCAACTTCTGTATCCACGATAAGTTATTAAAAATTTTATGTTTAACCTGCCCTTAAATTTGTCGTTTGATATTCTGTTTCTCATACTCATTGAGCGTATAGTTGAACTACCAGTTGTTCTTTTAGCTGTTAAACGGATTTTGTTTCGAGCCAACTTGAGCCCAATCGTAGGTCATGTTTTCTTTTCAAATATGTAGTTGTTTTGTGCTGTTAACGGCTTGTCCAAGTCAAAGATCCTGGGTCGTTTCCCCGGAGGAAGTAGATTCGAACGTGTGCATAGCAAAAGAGCTTTCATTCATGAGGCAGAATGAATTCAGTTCTGATATATGCAAATGGAAACAATTTCCTTATTTAAATTCTCCCATACATTAAACTGACTGTGTTTTGCAGATTTGTAAATTTTGGTCATCGGTAGTGATATTTGTAGCCGTTCGCGGTGAAAAAAGAATGGATTTCGGAACGGATAAAGCGGGCTTTTCTCTCGCTGACTGCCACGGTTGCCGCCCTTCTTTAACAGTAAGTTCTAAAGGTTTATTCGCTTCATTTCTTTGTCGATCCGTTTAAAAGAAGTTATCGATACTTCAAACAGTTTGAATGCGATTTACTTCGATATACAGCGAGTGGGGATGTACAGTCAAAACTGGGTATAAAGTAACAATCTGTCTTTAGCATGTTTTGAGTTTATTTTCGGTTTATAAATTGTTACAGTTCAAAACACATGGATCATACATCTTGAGTCCTCCTCGTTTCTGGTACCCGTTATACAAAACTTTGCGATTTAGCGGTTAGTTTTCGACGTCAGCTCGACTGTTTTGGAAAGGAAATGGTAAAATCGCATAAACCTTTCGGCTAGAAGTGTTTGTTCGAGGATTAAGGGCAGGAAAAGGTATATTTGGCGGTAGTTTGTGTTTGGAAACGAACCGTTTCTGCTGTGATTGTTGTCAATGCCAGGTGTGATGCGTATTTCGCGATAAATGTTGCTGGATGGAGGAGATTATGGCGGTCAAGAAGTAGCGGTAGATTTATTCTCCTTTTCTGTTCTTGTGCAGTTATAGGTGATCGAATTTCAATCGAAATAACTGCCTACGTTTAATTTAGGTCGGCCATTGAAACTTTTATTCTCTGAGGCCTTCTTGTTCAAACAAGTTATCTGGTATTAACTGAGGCTTGAATATTCTTTGTTAATAAGTTCGCTGTTTGACATAGTGTAGAGCAATTCCTATCGAGGTTACCTTTCAAAATATTGTCTAAACTTGGTAAAATTGTTTTCGCAATTCTGTCAAGATGCCACAGCCATATTCGTATGACATTCCTAGTCAGAAACGCCAGATCAAGAAATATTTGACAATAAATTTGCTTCTTTGCAAGATTATAATCTGTATGAAATTGTTTTTATTCAAGGTCTACCTCATGTCTTGTTTTATAAAGATTTTGTTACCACGGACTAAAAATTCTGCTTCTTCGATTCAAGTCATAAAATAGTTCTTATCAACGCAACCCGTAGTTGTCCAAAGAATTCCCAGTAGGGCTTTTAATTGCCTTGGCAAACAATGCCTTTCTACAAGTTCCCGTACGCTAAAGTTGACAGATTCAAGTTGTGTCTTTTCTCGTCTTTTTCTTAGTCCAATAATACACAAGTTTCAACACAGAATTTTTATTTAAATCTCACACTGACTTTTGGAGGAATAACTTTAATGTAGAAGTTGATGTAGAAATACAAACTAAGTGTAATCATAAATTGAGCGGCTTTCTTTGTGTTTTTTTTTGTTTGGCAATGAACGCATTCCGCTTTTACACCAAACTTCTTTGAACTTTTTTGTAAATCATCGTGTTGTAACTTCGTATATGTTCGTCGGGGATACTAGATAGGTTCTTACTTTCATGTTATGATAATAAGGCGAATAGGTTATAGTCGCATATTTATTCATGAGTTCGTGCGTTATGACTTGTGGGCCAATTTGACCGTGAAGGAGGAACGAGGAACGATATTGCGGTTTATACGTAATATTTTCAGGATTATTCTTGTGTAGTCGCAAAGCTTTCCTGAAACACTTGAAGCGTGGTGCAAAAGGAACGCATGTTTTCAATTTCACATTTTAATTCCTGCAGTTCTATCAGCCATCTGTAAATAACGTTTATTTACCAAGCCATTTCGGCAGCGCTACAGTATTTGTGATGGGAAATACTCGCCTCACTTAGATGGAGGCAATGTTGAAAAACCTTCATTCGCCAAGCGTGGCTCGATTGAACCGGAAAACCTCGGAATAGAATCCACAGTGGCATTTGTCAAATTGCTTTTTGAGCTTGTTTGTAAAGCGACGTGTTGACAGGCTGCTGATAAAGTGTGTTTTGGGGCGTGATGTCGCCAGCACGTGGGACGGTTTGCCACACACGGTGGGTTCGTGTTCAGAGCTTATTAAAAAAATTCCACGTTCGCTGCGCTTTATTTAGTTCACGAGATAAATGACCTGATCGATTTTTATAAAAACCACCAACTAGAAGATGTTATTAAATAAATTGGAAGTTCTAATCCGCACGAATAGCTGCAGGAGCCTGAAGAAAAGTCAGCAAACTATGACAGGAACACAGCCAATTTTGCCCCGGGTAGGAGACAACTATTTCACAGAACTCTTTCAGAAAGTGCTGTTTTATTTTCAGATCCACGATATTGGGATAATTTTGCAAGAGAAGGCAGAAGATACTGCTCAAAATCAACCAAGCTGGTGTATGTTATTGAGTTGTGCGTGAGGCCTTACTACCGCCGCCAACTTGAATGCTTACGCATGCGCGCTTCCACACTTGTTTGGCAAGAATTAAAATGCCATTTTGTTCGCGAATAGGCTGGATTAGAAAGCAACTAACGGAGTGTTTCGTGAGGTGGCGTTAGTTCGAAACTGAACACGGCTATAGTTATTAAAAACAATTTTAATTCTTTTGAATCAAAGATTGTCTTTTTAACAGTGTTGTGTTTTTTCACTTTCAAATGTGTAAGGGAAATTTTCATTAAAAACCAAGAAGTCACCGGAATTGAGATTTAATTTCTGTCCAAGATCACGATGGGAACTGTTCATTTCCTAGTCGTGTACTAATAATTACCTTGGTGTGTTTTTCGAAATCATTCAAAAAGGATTATTTTCATCAAATCTGTCTTTAGCCTGAGGGTTTTAAAACGCGCAGCTTTGTTGCATCAGAACAAAAGCATTCTCCAATATTCCCCTTATAAAAGGCTATTGTTTAAACCGCTAATGTCTTTCCTTGACCTTAAGAAAGGTCTATTTTATCATCGTGCTGCGATTGTACAATCTAGAAAATGTCCAACTGTGGCCTTTTCAAAAGTGGAAATGTCGTTTGGCGTAAATTAAAACTGCGTCTAAACACGATATCAATGAGCGGTATATGATAGATATTTGTTCTCTGGCCTGTAGAAGTCTGGGTAATATTGTCAACTTGTAATTACTTTCCGGCGGATAACAAAACGTACTCCTCACGAATTGAACAAGCATTGAAATATATTTTTTTATTAATCCGTCTTTTCTATTTCGATAACCATATACAATTGTCGACCATTTCCATCTATCGATGCTGAATTAATACTTTCAAACTGTTTTTCATAGAAGGGGTGGTGGGACTGGAATTCTGAATGAGGAAAAAATACTTATCATGCTGCTGTGTTGATAGGCAGCCGAACCAACCAAAAATCCGGTTACAAGTGGTATTTTGTTTTAGCGGTTGCATACGTACCAGCAAGTACTCGCGACTAAAAGGACAAGGAAATACTATGTCTATTTTGAAAAGAATTTCTCTGTAGATGTCTTTAGCAAACCTGTTAATGAAATGTAAAACACTTATCCCTCTTCTGGTCCTTGATGTCACGTATTATGAGAATATATGACTTTTATATGACAAACATTTTACCCAAGGGATTCTTTGGAAGACGGCCTGTTTCCTATTCATGCAACCAAAATAAGTTTGGCGTATCCATTGTTCAGAATTCACATGTAAACTATTTGACTGAGTGTTTTCGAAACTGTTTACAAGTTTCCTGGAGATAGTTCTGAGCAAAACCTCTCTTGCGGTTTAAGTTATGGACGCAATGCATATAAAACTTCTCTAAATATGTACCCATTATATCTTTCTATAGATGTGATAGAAACATCCAATTAGGAGGTGAAAACGCTGAGTCCTTGTTTAACAAAGGAACTCTATTTGAGTCCAAAGTAATCAGCTGTGAAGTTTGAATAAGAAAAGTCGAAGGGACGCCACAGCTTAGGAATACAGTTTCGTCCGACAAACCACAAAGCTGACAAAAATCAAACGAATGCTTCCGTCTGGTCGTTTTTGACAAAACTGTTTCATATATAAACTGAGTTTTTGTCAGCTTTGGAGGCGAGAGACGGTTTGTTTTGAATCTTGCTAATAAATTATTCAGAGTACAAAGCGGAGCTTGCCTTTTGAAATCGTAAAATGGGCACCGAATAAAACAGATAATTGCTTTTTCCTCCTCAATTACTTGGTGGAAAACGAATTTTTCTTACAAAAACCCTCCTAGATACGCTCTTTTAAATGGAATCGACGAACCTATATCGCTTTCTGGATATTCATGAGACTTGCTGCTCAAGTTTCATAAAAAATGTATATTTTTTATAACTGAATGTCAAATGCTTTGAATCATCAGTTCTAAATATTGGGGTAGTATTTTTTGTGTCAGTCCTGACAATTTTATTTTTGGTTAAAGCTTGACAACCTCCAGGTTCCAAAATTTTAGCATTCCGAAAATGTTCTTCGAATTTCATTAGTTCAAAATACTGATAAATTATTTATTTCGTTATCTCTGTTTGGGTAAAATATGTTGGGTGAAAAGTTTGGAACAAATATTCAAATACGAAGAATCAGGTTTTGATGGTGTTTGGTTTTAACCTAGAAGTAACAGTTTGACTTCATATTTGTTCTTGCATTGGCAATCGTAAAATTCTTGATTTTATTAAAACGGCAGAATTTAACAGAGTTATCAGTTCTTCTCCTTTCCTGTCGTTTTGTTTCACTGTGCGGAATACAAGTTGTTGTTGTTGTTGTTGTTGTTTTAATGAAATATGTGGCAGTTTTCCTCTACAAGCTTTCTTTTAAGATGATGCAAAATCTTGTGAAGTTTCTCGAAACAAAAACCATTCGATATGATAAGTTTTAAGTTCTTGTAGGCAAACATTTGCAGGTTTTATCAATTTAGACTCGAGTAAATTAAACAAACAGACATTTCATCTGCACCAATATACAATCCAGTTGCAAGAGTGTAGAACCAAGTCGGTGTAGATGTAAAAACTGGACGGAACTTTCAGAGTGGTCTTAATAAATGGTTGAGCAGACATTTAACAATGACAATGTACAACAAACTAAACGCGAAGTTCTTCTGTCTTTCTCGTGCAAGTCGAGGATTTTTCTGTATTTAACCATGCTTCAATCTTCAGATGTCTTAGAGTGAAGTATACTCAGTTTTGTTTTTGCTCTTGTTTTGCCGTTTAACTTATTGCGTTTTGGTATAGCTTCATCATTTGATTCTTATTTACTGCGTTTTGTCATGTTTCTAAATTTCCTACCCGCATTTACTGAGACCTTCGGCGTGAGTGAGACTGAGGAGCGTGTGCGAGTGTGTGTTTTGTCGTCTACTTCCACAAATAATCTTTTTGTTTTGCCCATTCTCGCTTCTGTGAACTGCATGTTCATTTTTGCCTACTTTTGTCTGCCACAAAAAAACCCGCATGTACGAGACAATAGGTTGTAAATATAACAAACCCTCCGCAGTTAAATGCGCCTTGATTTTGAATCTACACGCTATTTCTGCTAACTATTTTTAGACCGCATGAAATTCGCGCGCCGTCGTGGTGATCAAGTATTCATTCTGGTATTTCGATTAAATGCGCTTTATTATTGATAAGTCATTAGCTTCTATTGAATTTTTAATAGCTCAGAGAAGATCTTGTGCCAAGAGCGAGAAACTAATTACCAAAGTAAACATAGCTAACTGCCCGTTTACAAAGCGTTTTTCTTGCTATAATTCGACAAACAAGCGTTGCTTTCGAAACATTTAAGAACAGTTTATCGTATAGACTCTTGGAAAAAGGTTTTCCTCAAAAACTCAGTTTAGCTGCTTAAAAGTTATGCATATAGTGTCATTTCCTTCTTAAATTAAAGAAAATGTGGAAAAACTGTTGAAGTCAGGTATCAATCTAAAGCGTCCGTGGGGCTTCGAATTGGTTGAGTTTTCTTGTACTGAGCACCACTGATGAAATAATGTATGTCACTTTTGCCAACTAAGAAGGACAAGGACAAATATTTCTTTGTAAGACTTCCTGTTCGTTTCTGTTGTATTCCATATTCATTTCTTTTGTGAGGAATTACTAAATCGCATTCGGTTTCATATTTTATTTTCTTCGCTGGGTAATCGAAAAAAATGTTAACAAAGCCGGAAGCTTTCTCGAACAATGACTAGAAAGCCACTGACTCGTGGATTGAATACGTGGACCATAAAATATAGCCGCACTGCGTTGACGATAGAACTAAAGAAATTGAAACCAAACACAAGTGTAAAGTTGATGTGGCAGCGTTTAGCTTTGTTACTAGGGATGGAAACAGCTTGTAAAAAAGCCCCTTATCGAAACTAGAACCCGCGTTGAAGCCGATATGGGAGGAGATCCGCAATTAATAAATTGATTATGGTGAGGGTAACTCAGTTATAAACATCCGGCCTCTTGCACAGGAAATAGTAGCAGCGGGTGAGAGGCAATTGCTAAACTTTTGAGAAATTTCCGATGAGGGGTAACATTCCTTCTAAAAAGTGTCATCAGGTAAAAGTTTTTGGACAAATTTGAACTCTAATCATTACGAATAAGTCAACAGCTTGTAATAGTTCGGAGGTCTTTTGTCCTGTTGCGGTGTGTTGGTACTTGTTCATAATCAGTTAAATGCCAAACTTTAAAAAATATGTTTGTTTTGATCGGTATGTCACTGGTTAAAAAAGCACGTTTTACTAACTTTTAAAAATACATCTTTGTGTAAGAAGATTAACCGGAGATCTACTCCGGTCAGTTTTTATTTCGCGCATTTTCCTTTCTTTCACAGCAATGTTACGAGTACGAGCATATTAACTCAGCCAACTATTATATTTGATTTTAGTCTGCTCATACTTGAAACTCATTTTCATATTTTCTTGTTTTTGTGCACTAGGTTATTGTCGTTTATTTCAGTCGCGATTAAGTGAACTATATAACTGGTTTAATTTTAATCGCTGTTTCAATATATAGCAATTACTCGGAAACAGTTCTTCGTTTGCTAGTAACTACGTTCACCTAAAGTAGCATATTTTTCTTTTCGGTCAAAGAAAGTGTCTCACTACCCCCCTAATGTGTTACACAGCAGTATGCACTCGATGATTTCTGGTTTATCGTGAGCCATGTCGGATAAAAATATTTCTGCCTTTTCAAACCAGTTAATTGTAGGTCGGTTTCCCTGTTTGATTTTTTTTATTTGAGAAAATTGTCATTAAACGACCTTTACAAATAAGGCTTTTGCTAATGGGTTGTGTAGGACGACAGCCATTTGCGCCCTAGTACTAATGGTCTAATGGCCTGTTGGTCAGTAATATCCCGCGTGCACTTGCTTCCTGTATTTCAGGGAGCTCAGTGATCCAATACAAGTTGGTCCAATCAGAAATTAAGATCTTAAGTACTTATTTTCACCGCAGTTGTTTCGGTCAAATAGTATTTAGTTGACTTGTTGCTGCATGTTTTGTGGATGCGTTCTCAGTGCCTGTTAATGTGTGCGAGTTTATTGGATGCGCGAGTGCGTGTTGTGCGTGCGTGCACGTGTACATCGATACAGTGTGTAGTCGTCAGTTAGCCTCTGTGGCAGAACCAAGCAGTTAGGCTGCAAGCGGGCGGTCCGGCGGTCCAACACGAAAAACGTGCGCACGGAAAAGACGCCTGGAAGAAGATTATTAGTTATTATTTTTACGATTGCTACGTCTTCTCCCAGGCGTCTTGTTTGCGCGCGTTCCTCATCTTCGCGCCGCTACTTACAAACGATTGACACACTTGACACACTTAACTGATACTTGAAACTTTAATTCCCCCACTCTGAGTGAGTCTAACAGCCAGGCTAGTAGTTGTGTGCGTGTGTGTGTGTGTGTGTGTGTATGTGTATTTATGTGTGTTTCTCAATATAGTGTGTAGTCGTGTGTGTGCGCGCGAAAGTTTACATCAGTACAGTGTGTACATTTGTACATTTTTGACATGTCTGGTTCTTTGCTGATTACAGTGTCAAGTATACACAGCTTTAACAAGTATTCAAATAATAATTTTCAAACTGTCACATGTATATTTCACTTTACTCAAGTTGTGCACGTACTGTACATTGAACAGGTTGAAGAAGGCGGGGAGCTCTACGGAGCTTATGGTAGTTTGTTGTGCCAAAAACAAAGTATTTTCCTTCAAATTTCCAAACATCAAAAGAACGAGCTTGAATACTGATTTTTGTGCAAGTTTGAGGCTTTTTTTTTATATTTTGCCATCAAGACAATCTCACACTGTAATAGTTAACAGACGGTTAGAATTTAAATTCGTTGGGTTTTAATTACTGATCGCAGCTCGGACATCATTTTTTCGTTTATCACACTGAGTACCGGATACAGTATTCTTAGACTGACATGTGTATGGTTTTCATCTTATACCTTCTTACAATACCAGTACAAAAGCACTTGATCGGCTTGTTTCTTAGTGTCTGTTAATATTGTGTATCTCTCAGGCTCCGGTTCCTTAAAAGTCAAGCGCTAGCATTTACGCAGGATTATTAGTGAAATGTATAATGAGTATCCTCAAGGAAAAGTTTAATTTTCATCAAAGTCCTCACATGATTCCGACATAATTTGCCCACATCTCGGTTGTTATTTCAGTGAAGAATCAAAACCGACTTTCAATCTTGGGGGCCGGGCATAGTCCCGTAGATGATAAAGATTCACATATGCTTTGAGGATTTTTTTGAGATAATTGAGGGGAACTAAAAAGATGACAAGGGAAGCTATTGATTTTGTAGGAATTTTCTTTTTAGATTTTTAAAAGTAAGTTTAAAATTAAGTCAGCTCGAACGCTATCTGAAGAGTGGCACTTTCTGGTTGAGGAACAGTGTTTGTTGCCGTCTAAAACCTTTTTCAAGTTCCCCTTTTAAACAGTTGCCACTGTCCTTGAAAATCCTGGAAAGTCCTGGAATTGGCAAAAGAAAATTCCAGGCCCTGGAAAGTTCTTGAAATAAGGTTGCGGTCCTTGAAATTCCTGGAATGGGCAAAATTTTTCACTTTTAACCATAACCGGACATAATACCTTTGATGTAACAATGTTTGAAAACAAAAATGAAGTCTCGATTTTTCCCCAGAAGTAAATCTTGTAAAGCTCATTGTTGAAATAATATACAGGATAATAAAGCTATTTAATGTAGTACGTTTTATTTGGTACCGAAGGTCCTTGAATTTGCGCAAAAAGGTCCTGGAAAGTCCTGGAAAAGTCCTTGAATTTGTTTAAATCTCCCTCGAATCCTCTTTAACATCAGGATTAACCCCCCTCCCCACACCCCCTTAAAGAAAATTTATCTAGCATCGATGAACAATCTATCGGGTATTTATTGTGTGGTTTCTGATCCAATTTAGCACCATTGATTACTTCAGTTCATGTTGCATCATTGTACTTACCCCTATACTGTCCGACTCTAAAAGAAGCAGCCTTATAGCAGATTCAGTCTAACCTTGTCCTTCTTTTCTAGGCGATTGAAGACGTGTGAAGTCAGTGATGTTTGGTAAAAGAAGAAGAAGAGGCGTCAGTTAGAGAACAGGCTGTTTTGTCACCTGGCAGGGAGGAAATGTGATCCCGTTTATCGTCAGGAATGGACGGCAAGGTACGACTGTGCTCCCGACCAGTACCCGGTCAGTACGATGGAAAATCTAGCTGATGGAAGAGCAGCGGTAAGTGAACTCTGCGATTGGATTTTACAAGATCGTAATAAAGGTCCTGTGTACTGATGTGATGTTTTGTAAGCGAAAGAAAGTCCGGCTGCCTTCTCCAGTAGCTACCTCAACCTGTAGGGCCTGTAAGAACTCGGGTTCCTGTGCCAAAATGAAAGCGTACAGTAGATGTTTTTGTTGCCAGATATTTGAGTGAAATTTGTATCAAACTTGACTAGTTAGTATATTTGTAGTAGTGGTACTAAAAATGGTATTATTGGAGGCCTTAAAGTGTCCATTCGCACGGATTGTCATTGTTATCGTTATTATTATTATTATTATTATTACTATTATTATTGTCTATTTGAGATAGTAACAGTAATTGTTGGCACGCGAAGGACTGCTGCGGCTGCTAATTGTTATTATTATTATTATTATTATTATTATTATTATTATTATTATTATTATTATTATTATTATTATAATCGTCATCATCATCATCATCATCATCATCATCTTAA
>JAOBRH010402501.1:0-11209 GCA_027575125.1 Umimayanthus parasiticus | reverse complement strand
TACATTGCTTAAACTCCTGCAAATTATGCCCTCCGTGCTATAGTGAAATATATTTATTTCAGTCAGATCAAATCAGGGGATTTATGACGTAACGTGTATTGAGCGACAGGTTGTTGATGTGTGACGTCCAACTCCACTGTACGTAACGTCAACATTCCCTGGCTAAAGCCCTGGTCTGTGTTACTTCTTTCACCGAGCTTGTAACTTCTACTCCCCAACCCCTTGGGATGTTAAATCTTCATATATAATTTCAGTTAAAAATTTGTTACATTTTGCGTTGTTACATTTTGCGTCAAAAAGTTGTTACATTTCGCGTTAAAAAGTTGTTACATTTTGCATCAAAAGTTGATACATTTCGAGTTGATGTTAAATTTTGCGTCAATTGTTACATTTTGCGGCGTAACAGATCTCGCTAACGTACGAGGAATGGTCAAGTGATGCAAAAAGCTAGACAAACTTTTTATCTAGATTTACTTCTCCTTGCTTCATAAAACTGTGAGTTATTCGACTTTGTATTTTTTGTGTTCAGTTGTTATGCAAATAACTAAAATGAAAACACAAATTGCCGTGCATAATGCGCAATTCGATTTTAGACCAAATTTGTGCACATTATACACGGCTAAATACGTTATTCAACAAAGTCTATGTGGTCTAACACATCAGCAAGAAATTTACGCAAGCTACAGGTCATTCAATATTTCGCTGCCCGGATTATTACCAACTCCAGGAAATTCGATCACACCACTCCGTTGTTAAAAGAACTGTGCTGAATTCCTGTCAGGTCTCACTTCTATGGTCATGCTGCATTAACTTTTATATGTATCAACAACTTAGCACCGAAAGATTTATCGCAACAATTTGTTAGGAGAGGCATCATAAGTGGACACTAGATCCAAACTTCGAACCTGCTAAATATTACCCTTTACAAAAGCACCATTGGCCGTAGAATATTTTGGTATCGAGCAGTATGCCTTTGGAACTCCCTGCTAGAAAACGTAATCCGTATTTTTATATATATATTTTTTATTATGCAATAAGAATGTAATTTTGAAGAAGTATAATGATTGTATTGTTTTAATTCAAGTCTTATTGTAACTGATTTTTAATTGCACCACTTGGGAGAAATCAATGTATTAATTGTCAGTATAATTACGGTAAGGCCCGGGTCAAATATCGAACCTCACATGTGCCGATTCTAATGCTAATTGGTAAATTCTATTGTTCTACCTCATTTGCATTAGATTCAGCACATGTGAGGATAGACGTTTGACCCGGGCCTAAGAAACTCGTCTGATTATCCCCCATTATCAACGTTGATTAAACTCTTTCTAAAAATAGGGAAGGACTTTTCATTGTATAGTTGCATTATTATATTATCCTGTAACTAGCAACAATGTAATTGGCGTTGTTCTTCCAACACAAGGGTAGTTATTTCAAGTGTTCTATATGTAGAAAAATCTAAGGCTTGTTATGACTATGAAGGGATCGTTGAGTTATTTCTTGTATTTCGAACGGGGAAATAATATATATTATGGCCCTAAAATCACGATAAACTGATGCGCAGTATACAATTTCACGCTGTGGAGTGAGGGGATTGTACAAATATAACACAACTTAAATCATGCTTACAAAGCACATCATTTGGTTACATCTAAAACAGAAGTTCAGTTGGTATTTGTGCATTAACCTCGAACATTTATTTTCAGGTGATTATCCTCATATTAAGAAAGTTGACATTGAAGTTGGAAAAGACGAAGGTGGCGAAAGAATTCAAATACGGTGTCGTGTGGACAGCAACAATGAGGGCAGATTGGCTTTTGATGTACAATGGCATGTGAATGGGCAGTTGAAACACACCACAAGCAACCTAGTCGGCACACCAGCGACCTCCACTCTACAAAACAGTCACACAGCTTTTGCCCCAATTGACGACCCAGGAAGGCTGTTTGTACTAGGAGATACGGTAATCACACAACTTTTTTGTTTCCTTTGATCATTGCTTGTTGATGATTCTGCTAATTGAATATTTTTCCCGTTTATAAATTCAACATTGGCAACAATGCAATTACATGAACTTCGCCTGCCTCTTTTAGGAAACGAACTCATTCTTGCCAGTTTTCCCAAGATCAGAGCATTATTATATATGATACACTCCCACTAACAATTAGTCTTTTGGGGAAGATGTTTTGAGCGCTGACACCTGGGGAACGTCACGACTTGCGTAAACGAACACTACTTTGAACTGTGATAAATACTCTGGTCAAAGACCACCGACGGAAATTTAGGTATACTGCAAAGTAGTACAGAACTTCGCCTGCCGCACCGGGAAATATGGTCCTGTATCTCAATCCGAAAAGATTTTAAAATCAAATCAAAACTTTTCCTGCGAAATGCAACCATGATTTTCAAAATCTACACGTCTAGGTCAGGGGCCCCGGATAACGTGACATCCCTTTCAGTTTTAAACGTGGTGACATCACCTTTCGTGTTACCACGAACAACCAGGCCATAAACATTCAGCTCTGTAAGTTAACGAGCGGTCAAAGAACATTTAAATTTAGAACTCTAAGGAATTAAAGAATTAAAGAAACTAAAGTTATTTGCAAAGTCCTTCAAGACATAGTTAATAGAGCGAATTTGTTATAAAACTCGACCAGTTTCTTTGTTGTAGGTTTTTTTCTCTATCTCTTTTGTTCGTTTGCCTTCGTGACCCAGCACAAAACACAAAAAGTATTCACATGCATATGAACAACTGCCAAGTAAAGCATTTGGGCCAACGTATTGAACAAAACAGTGTGTACGGTCACAGTTCATTCAACCTATAAGACAAAGCAGCTTTGTACACTCCTTTTAAATTTTGTTAAACTTATCAACTAGTTAAGTTCTGTCAATTATGTTCAACAGCAATCTTATAAACTATTTGCGATTCTGAGCCGTCAATGTCACATTGTATCGCGATTTAGTCAACGCTTTGCTCCGAGCGAGAGCCGCGGTATAAAGTGGTATTGCGGCTCAGAAATGTCATATTGTTGCTCAGAATTGCCGCGCGCGATTGGCTAGAGAGTACTGATTTTATTGACAGGTTTGTAACTTGAATTGGTTTTCAAAGCTTGGGTAAACTGCACTCAACAACAACTTTATTGAGACGGAAACCAATCGGAGTCTTATTCTTATTTATTACGCACTACTAAACGATAACAGGATAAGGTTGAGAAAAGTAGAGAAAACTATTCAAACCCTTTGCATGCAATTGGATAATTTTCCTGTTGTTTGATTACTCTGAAAAAAGTGTCGATAAGACAGTTTGAAATTCGACTGCGAGTTCTGCCAGATTCCGATCGACTTTACGGTTTAAGTTAATTCAAACGCATACTTTGACTCTACGATTGATCAAATTACAAATAGAGACTAAGGATAGCTTTAAACTTACTTTGTTTTGCTTCTGGACACTCAATAAATCTGCAATACTTCACAACAACTCGAACAGCAAGTTTTTTTTTATTACAAATGAAATATACATGTCACAGGAATACATAAACATCCTCAAACACTTTGCTTTCTTACTGAAGACAAGTTCACTGTACCATTCTATCATGAGCCTGAATCGTAGACTTCATTAAGTTTAGCGAAAGAATTGTCGATTTACTCTTACAGTTGTCAAGTCACACAAATTTATAATAATTTATAATATTTTTCATGAACTTTTCTGACTGCATGCGTAAGAATATTTACTGTATATACCTTAAGGTTACTATTTTAGCGGCTACTAATGCGGTTAGCGATTTTAGCGATTTTGAAAAAATCGCTAATATCAAGTACTCGCTAAAATTAGTTGTGTTGTTTTAAGATTTTTTATTAACCTTTAGCCTTCATATTTGGTCATAACCATTATTATTTTTGGACGTTATCTATCAAATGCCACTGAACAACCCCCTTGAGGAGTTGGCAGTAAAAATTATGAAAGTCTACTTGCTTAGTAACTTAAAAAGTGATTTCTGGACAATGATTAAGTTGGTTTTCTGTACAGGTGAATTGCGTCATGTACGCATATTATTTAGCCTCTCCTCATATCAAGAGTCCTGGCAAAACGAGTGGATACCTCTATATGGGCTTCAAGGTAAGTAGGAGTATCTAATGCACTACGATTAACTCGTAAGCGTCCAAGGTTCTTCCGACTTAACGTTTAAAGCTTTGGTGTATTTAAAATAAAATTTGCAATACCTGGAGTACAATAATGACCGTATTTTTTGACGTTGATTGGATGACGCCATGCATATTTTATGATTTATATAACTTTAATTATACAAATTAAAGTATGAATCAAGAAGACAACATTTCTTTCTAACTTTGTCTTTTCCGTTCTTTTCTTTGTCGTTTCCATTAATTATTCTTGCAGAACAAAATTCAAACCACTTAACAACAACCAAATTTACACACGAAAAATTGTTTGAGCTGCGCCTAAATTCTTTCAAATAAAAACACAACTTACAGCTTTGTTTGTACAAAATGCCCTAATAATCAAAAAATAAAACCCGGTGTTTCGAAGGATATATCTTTCACGAAATTATTTGTAAGTTATATTATGACAAGATAGTTTTGACGAATATTCCCCTCCACAGGTCGCTAAGAAAAATGATATTCTTACGTTGGAGGAGGGAGGTCGAGAGCTTGAGATACAAGTCGATCTTACTGCTCCAGTGCTAGGTGAAAGGTCTAACGCTGGGATCCTCTTCGAAGGTCACAGTAATGAAGTGGCACTTAACGTGATAGCTGACAAATGTCTACTTCAGTTTGGTCAGAACGATGCAAGTGGACAGTTTAGTTTAAAGGTGCAAAAAGCGATTGAAGATGCTCCAACAGCTATTCAAGATTTTGAACTAAAGTTCAAAGTCATACAATTATTGGATGACTTAAAGGACTGGGACCTCCACAGACCAATACCAAGCATTAAAGTAAGAAACCAAACACTAAACTTTTAAACTTCGTAGACTCGAATAGAATTGAGTATATCTTTATTATTCAGTACCATTAACATCTGTTAGTCCACGTGTCTTTTACAGCCTTCAGTTAACTTGATTTTTGGTTCCCCCCAAGTTCCCAAACCGAAATCAAGCAACTGAACTCATGTTTATGATTATTCCTAAACTAAACTTAGCTTAAGGAAGGTTGGTTTTGAAAAAAAGCAACCGTTTCGATCTTCTTTTGCTAAGTAAGTTAAAAAACGGTTTGACCAAAATCACATTTTATGACGTCACTAGATAATTAATGCCATACTTATTTATAGCATAATTTCCCACACTTTCCCACATTTCTTTCAGTTTGCTCTGACAATGAGCTAAGTATCGAAACATTAGTTTAACACCTAACCATACTGCGAAAAACAGAATATCACCTTTTGTTTTTCACGATGATCCTAGACTAAATTCAACTCAACCATACTGTTTGTTTTACTTGACTTAACTTTATTCTTCTCCTTATCCTTGATCATGCTTTTCTTTGTCGTTCTCTTATTTCTTTGTTCTAACTTCTTCTTTTTAACCCTAGAAAACTTCAGCTCTTTTGCAAAACCATATTGCTTGGGGGTGGGGGTCTTTCCTTCTTAATTTTCAAAACCGTTGGAAGTTTGTGCACGCCTATTTGGAAACAATTAGTTCATGATTAACTGAGTAATTTCCATACAAACATTGATGACCTGATCAGCTGCTTATCTTACAATTGTCATTTAACAAGTCATAATGGACGGGATACTACTGGGGAATTCATGCAGGCTCTTTGCAAAGTTGCTTGACCATAAAATAATATTTCTTAATTCTCAACCTCCTGACTTTTTATTTTTATCATTACTTACTATTTCATTACAGCACCATTAACACCATAATCCTTTTAACCATTGTTATCATCATCATCATCATCACCATCACCATCACCATGGATTGAATCATCAACATAACCACCTCTAAAATTATCGTCATCGTATCTTAATCATCATCTTCACCACAATTATCATCATGACCGTCACTACTATCATCATTGTCTCAGATATATGGCGACCTACAGCCGCTGTCTGTTGCCCTCGCAAAGCGAAGAACTCAGTTCGCTGGACATGCATTCCGTGCCAAGGGTGAAATCCTATCTGACATCCTCCTTTGGAAGGCTTCAACAAGGAGGAAACTCACCTTTCCTGACACCATCTCAAGAAACACAGGAATAAAAGTTGAGGACCTTCCTGCAGCCATGGCAAATAAGACTGTTTTGGTGCAAAATTGTGGGTGAAACCTCGGCCACGGCCACAAGATTATGATGATGATGATCATCATCATCATCATTATCTTGATCATCGTGATCATCATCACCATTATTTCTATCAACATCTCCATCATTGTCCTCATTAATACCAATCCGTAAATTCTTTTTTCATATTATCACCTTATTTATGTTCATAACATGTTTTGTTTCCAACGCAGATTTACACCAAGAACGTACCTTGGGGAATATGTACGGCAACAGGAGATCCTCATTACACGACATTTGATAAATTGTACGTTTGCTCTGAAATTGCTCATGATGCTTTCACTATTAATTATTTACTGTTCTACGCATGTCTCATACTCAATTCAGCTATGAAAATGATACTACTTTCTATTGACGCAATAAACTCACCATCACAGTCCTTTACCTGAGCTTGTAGTCGAAACTAGAAAATGTTGCTCTTAGTTCCTTTCCCCATTGCTTTTGGGATTCCTACTCCTTCCACGGTTATTTGTGCATTCCTTCATTTTTGCAAGTATTGGAAGAAACAATGCCTTGCAAACTCATCAAATTCCAATTAATTAAATATTCGAACGATTGATTGATTAATTGATTGATTGAAATTATTTAATTAATATTAATGTATTTACAGGTACTACCACAACTATGACGCGGGAGACTTTGTCTTGGTTTACAGCAAAGCTCGTGAATTTGAGGTTAGTTCTACAACTGTAATGCTTGCCACACACGATGGTTTTCATCTTAAGTTTAGAGATAGCTCACCGCTTATTTATGGTTTATATTTACTGTCTTCGCGTCTATCAAAACAATATATCACAGTTTTTCAATGATTATGTGGCCAAACACATCCAATCAGTACCTCGAAAGACCTGAAACGAGCACTCAATATTATCCAGAACAGTTTAAAAATAACTGTGAGGCTTTCGCATATTTCATAATTCTTATCTGCCGACATATTTCGACTGAATATCTGTTTGGAGAGTGTGAATGGGGTAAAAATAATTTAAAATTTTAACTGATTGCTGAGATTTGGAGGGGGATTGTTGCAACGTTTTAAATTTTCCCTGTGCTGTTTTTGCATTTTTCTCAGATTGCCATTTGGTTGATTTACTTATCTTTTGTCCACATACCCGTGTATTTAGATTTTTTGCCTAAGAAAAGCAGTTTTTGAAATATCCAAGACGGCGGACATACTGTGCAATGACTGTTGACAGTTCCTAACAAAAACTTTATTACTGCCATAGAACAAACTAGCAAAGCCAATACCACTTGCATGACACTATCCAGTTTTAATACATGTGTAACCATTTGGAAAATCTCTTTTTGGGGGGAGGGGGGAGTGGGTTCATGTTGACACTCTCTTCCATTTACATTTTGATTTAGAGGTTATACACTCGAGGGTTGAATGTTTATGTAATTATACTCCAAAGGTTCACACACGGACGTTTCTGTGCGGCAATCATCGAGTGTCGTGCCAGTGTGGTGTGGCCGCTCGTGAGAATGACGACGTCTTGATTTTCGACGCTTGTAACCCACATGATTTTGGTGTGCCAAAGCCAATTATTTTGAGCAAGAATCCACTTGGGGGAGGAGTACGTTTCAAAACTGATGCAGCTGGCAAGCAATTTAAGGTAACTTCCTCCCATGGGCTCCCGTTTAAATTTGCCTGAATGAAATATTTCACCCTTTGAGTAAAGTTATTGCCACTTTTGGTTTTTTTGTTATAATTCTCAAACAGCAGAGATACACGTGTAAGTTCAAAAAATATCCAGACCCCAAATATGGGGGAAACGAGAAAGTCCACGAGCGTTAGGAATTGAGGTTAAATACCTAAGCACACGCAATGTACGAAATTTTGAATTGCCATTTTCACTTAGTTATATTTATCGTTTTTAGAAAAATGCAATTTTACAAAATACTTCTAGCGTCGAACGTTCGGTCTTTACAGAAACATCAAATTTCAGTCTTGACGCATTTATCTTGCTATCGCTCGGTCAATAAAGCAAGTTCTCAGTTTGATATTTCCCGTACAGACCTCACTCTCGGTTAATATTAAAATCTGTAATGTCCCCTAATGGCCGGGCGAGGGGGATGGAAAGCGCCCGCACTGATTTCAATCTTCGAGAACTCCCTTGCTATTTAAGCAATACCTACCAAACTATTGCCGCTTTTTCTAAAATTTATTGGAGAACAAGATTGCGGAAAAAATTTTCGTCAAGGGTATAAGTTGTTGCCATGGCAACAAAACTTTCGGCGCCATGTTTAGTCAAATTTTGACTCTTTTGATATTTTTTCTATTAACAATTACTTCAAAACTAATGCTAATTCTTTGTCTCAAAGTCAAAAATCGATATTTTCTCGTAATTGATTAACTTTACACGTGATCTGTGACGTCACAGGTATTACGCAACACCTTTTTTGAAATCCAAGATGGCGGCCAAGTACTTTGCACTGTGTCAAAATTAAAAGCTTTTTCTAGTCGATGTGCGTTTTAAAACGTTGGAAACAGAACTAAGACGGACTTAGTAACACTACTACTCTTGAATGTAAGGGACTTGAATAAAATAATAACGTTATAGTTTAAGAGCTGACGTGAGGTTTGAACATTAAACTTTTACTGGCGAAACACGCTATGTACAACTCAAATTCTTTAAAATACTTTTTTTTGTATAAAGAATAAAGTTTTCTTTTCTATTTGTATCATTTATTTGTCGTTTTTATTTGTCGTTTTTTAAAGCCAGAAACGTCTCTAAACTTTTCTTATTTTGATCGAGATTTCGTAAAAATCCAACATTTCGACAATTATGACGTTATTATGACGTATTTATGACGTCATTTGCCAATTGAATTACACCAAATTAATTAGTTTATGATTCTTCACTACCCTACTAAATTTCATTTTAATACCATGAATAGCTTTAGAGTTATGGGCCGCGGGCACTTCCCCCTCCCCCTCCAGTCCCGGGCCCAGGCACCCAAAAAAAGCCCGGGTCGGTAGGGTGAAATCAGCATTGCCAGTGACAGTAAAGAACACTTTGTTTTATGATCACACAAGTAAATAGTTTGTATCCCTGCAAGTTTGTTGGAGTATTTCAGTGGACTACTCTTCCTTATTTATTGTCCTCCCTGGATCCCTGTCAACTGCTCTTTAGCTTGGCTGCTGAGAAAGCTTCCGAGAACCTTTTGATAAAAAATATGCCTTACATAGTAATTTTGGATCTGTATTGATACTGATCATATTATCGATCTTAAACGTATTAGAGACCGGTCATAAAGTATCTGCTAGGGGGGACCGGAGGGAATTTTTTAAATTTCCATAAAAATTTCGCAGCCCACCCAAAAGCTGGCAAAAAATTTCATGGCCCAACCGATTTATTGGAAAATTTTTCGTGGCCCATCCAGAAATTTCCAATCACGTTGACTAGAGAAATTAACGCTTATTCTTTATAACTAGAAGTAACCAAGGGTTAGGGGAGTGCTGCGAACCGCTATAAACAATGAATTAAAATTGCAAGGTACATGTACATCGATTGTGATAAGCATATCAAGCCCAGATGAAATCTGAGCATTTTTTCCATGGAGGTACTAAGTCACTCGTCACGGACATGATATCTGCGCATTTCATTTCCGATGTATG
Source organism: Umimayanthus parasiticus (assembly GCA_027575125.1). Taxonomy (NCBI): domain Eukaryota; kingdom Metazoa; phylum Cnidaria; class Anthozoa; order Zoantharia; family Parazoanthidae; genus Umimayanthus; species Umimayanthus parasiticus. Next base: position 1,302 of record JAOBRH010402501.1, on the reverse strand, counting down.
ACCATGAAAAATAATTGCGGAGTCACACAGTTGAGTCAGAGTCGTGCAGAGTGTTTGCTGTTCTTTTTACAAAGTCCTTTTAATGTCTTTCGAGTTTTGAGTTTGTTTTCATATTCAAGTCATATAATGGCAGACGAAGTCAGAGGTTTTCTGACAAAAAAGCAAACTTGCGGATTGTGTGGACATTAGTTCATCGAGTTTGGTCTTTGGATACAATGACCTGGACCAACTGGAGACAGTGAGCCAAGATCGTTCAAGATTTCATTGTGGAGCTACGATCAGTAAAGTCCGGAGATAAAGCTAAAGCTTCAATGGTCCAAGAGAAAATTAAAAACCTGCTTAAAAAGCTAATGAGCTATTGGAAACAGTCGCCAAATTACGCTCGTCTCTTTCCAACAAGAACAAGGAAGTGAAGCCATGGATGGTAAATGAGACAAATGAGCTCGCATTTTACGATACCAATTGCAAGCTGGTTGAGTTGAAATCTGGAAGAGAGTCACACAAAAATAATTACAAAATATAAATATTTTAACCAGGAGAGTTGGGAGTAGACTTGCTACAAGTCGTGTTCAGTCAGGAAGAAAAAGAAACCGAGCGCGAAGCGTGCGACCGATCCTCGAGCAGCGGGAGTACTAGACCGGATATAACGAATGTGCGAAGGACTTTGAGAAAGTCTAAGTTTGGAGCAAAGCAGATGAAGAAAAAGATGAGTGGAGAAAGCTAAAAAGAAAACATCAAGGAAGTACAAGGAAAATATAATTCCACGAAAAGCGAACAGCTTATGAGACAGGTGGATCAAGTGACAAACATTCTGACAGGCGGCAAAGTACAATACAACAGCAATAACAAAACAAGTTCTCTGCTCGCCAGCACTTGTGGCTCGTTCCATCTTGCTGCACTCAAGTATATGATAAAGAAGGGTGTTTTCGTTGAAACATGCACAGAATCTGCAAAAGCAATGCTGACACTACTGCAACAACAAAACAAACTGAAATCACAGCAAGCGAAAAAAGCAGTGCACCATGGATGCATATTTTTAACCAAAAGCCCCGCAGTTCCTCGATAACTACTACAAAGGTGATCACAGTCAAAGACAGTGAACCATCATCCTAATTATCAACCTCATCAGGTTCCTATGCATGCGAATCAGATCAATCACAAACTGACTCAGATTGACACAACACAAGCTTTACCAAACAGACTTTTGAGGACATTGTAAATTGATTTTTAAATTAATTATATTTATTTGACTAAGATTTACAGTGCAACATTTCTAAAATTTAAACTTTTAGTATTTTTTTG
>JAOBRH010402500.1:0-18591 GCA_027575125.1 Umimayanthus parasiticus | reverse complement strand
TAGGGTCAAAAGATGTCTTAACAAACAAAGAACAGTTGTGCCAAAGCTTTTGGTAATTGGTCAAGGAACAAAAATTTTAAGCCAAAAAAATCCCCCCCCCCTGTGCCTTTCTTGTAGAGGCTTTTTATATTCTTTCTCCATACAGTACTGGCGGGTCACGTCAAACGCACCAGGCCATCATCCCTGTTGTTTTCATGGTTCACTTTTGTTATGCACAGAATGTATCCACCGGCAAGCTCGCATGTTTCAGCTTCGTTAAAGCTGCTTATTGTTACATCGAATAATACATTGATTCCTGTCTTGTCCCATGCTGTTCTTCACTGTATAGGAATGCTCTCTTTGCATGTATAATAAAGTCACACTCTTCTTGGGTGATTGTTTCGAACTGGCATTAGAGTAATAATAATGTTTTGGAAGCATTCCACAAGTCTCACTGCTCTTACAGGTCTAAAAATAAACTCCGTACGTTATGATAAAATTTAAAAGCTAATTAACAAATGTGAACAACTCAATCGAATATTTCTGAAATACTGCAAAAAAAACCCTAAAAATATGTAACTACCACTTTGTGTTACTAAAAATGAAGGTCTTGAGTGATGACAGTTAAAGTGCAGCTACAGAAAATGGCTGGTCTCCATAGGTTTTAGTACAGGTTTTAGGAACAATTAACAGGCTGCGACATGAAGATCTGAGAGAAGGGGTAGGTGTATAAGCTAGGGTATAGAATTTCATTGATGTAGACAGGAGCTTGACAATGGAAGTCTTTAAAGGTAAGCAACAGCAGTTTGAATTTGATATGTTCTTTGATAAGGAGCCATTGTAGATTCCTTACATGTAAGACGGGGGAGATATGAGAGTTTTGTACAGTACAGTGTACTAGTTCAAGCTTATCGACTTCGATTGCTGGTAGACCATATAAGATAGCATTGCAAGAACCGAGTTTTGATGCATGTGAATATAAGTATGGACAAACTTTTTACAGTTAGCCTGATCTAGATGTTTTCCGATCCTCCCAATGTTTCTGATTGCTGGGAATGCAGATTTGCATATATTATTAAGGTGTGTCGTCATCTTTAGATCGTTGTCAACTGTTGCACCAAGGCATGGTCAAGGGGCGACCAGCTTAGGCCTGATAATAGAACTATCAACTTTATGTATAACTTCGCGGATTAGCTCATTTTAGTAGAGAATATACGGTTTAAGTTTTGACAGGATTACACACGAGAGGCCGTTTATAGTACACCATACACTATACATGTCTTTGATACAAAGTTATAGCGTTTTCAAGTACTGCTGGGCGAAAAACTGCCCGCATACAACATAGCCGTGGGCAGCATTTACATCTTCCAGTGGGGCGAAGAAAAGAGAAAACAAGAGTGGACTCAGAACAGACCCCTGAGGGACACCATAACGGAGATGTCTATCAAGCGAGGAAGTGTCCTTAACCTTCACTGATTAAGTACGATTTGTTGGGTAGGAATGAAACCATTCTAAAGCAATTCCATTTATGCCAAATTTATGCTGTGGCCGTTGCTGAACTCAGAAGGATAGTGTGGTTGAATTTGGATGACAGATCCAGAATTACCAGAACCAATTCTTCATGAGGGTCAATAGCACACCGATTATCGTTAAATATACACGTACAATGTTATGGTTTTTTCAATGCTGTACAAGAGTTTGTATGCTTGCTGCAGTTTGGATAAGAGATTGTTTGCAATAAGATAATAAATTATCTGAGTGGCAACAACTCTTTTTATAATAGCTTCAATGCGAAGTTGAGTGCTTTGTCGTCATAATGAGTAGTTCGTCTGAGATCGACGGGCAGTAAGACGTACATGTGTTCTGTACTACACCGAATCAATAGTATGCGTGCCAAGATAGCCGCCTTACGACTCAGCTCTGTACATTTATCGATATTCCTCTCACTCTCGCTACAAGTTCACCATGCTATTGACTTCCAACTAATGGTTAAGACCCCAGTAGTGCCTAGCAAGCATGTTTTCGCCGAGGATTCGCCTGTTATAAGTGGTTTGATTGCAAAACATCCAGATATATCAACGCTCCTAAAAGACCAGTTAATGGTGGACAAAGCATGGTTCTATTTGCCTGTACCTTCCTCCCAAGGACCTAACGGAATGCATGGATATTCAAGCCAACCCTGGCCCCTCTCAAACGTCTAATATAACGGTATTAAGATCTTCTGGCCCATCCCAACCGTCTAATTTTACGGATTTAAGATCTTCTGCGCCAGCTTTTAAAGGAAATTGAATTACATTCTACCAACACCAGCAGACCGGAAAGTTTGTAGTCGTGCGGACCTGCTTGCTCTTCGATCTTGCAAGTATGGTCAGGAAACCCAGGAATTCTTTATGCAACTCAAGACCAATGGTATTTTTCGGTATCGCGGATCTAGGCGTTATAGGGGTTGGAGTAGCGCTAAATGGAAACCTATCCCTACGCTGATAAAATGCAAATTTGGACATGCTAGAGAAAACTACAGTAACTACAATGCCGAAAATTCTCGAAGCAAGACTGTCAACTTTGGTGTTCTACGCAGCCTACCAAAGCATAAAGATCCTAAATCCTATGGTTTACCGACTATATTATCAGCCAATGTTAGATCCTTGACTAAGAAAGTTGACGAGATACAACAAATTGCTGAACTCAACTCCGTTGGCGTGATTTGCATAACTGAATCTTGGCTCTCATCAAATATTCCAAACAGTAGCATTTCTATTCCTGGTTACAACGTGTTTCGTAAGGATCGTACGGCGACTTGTGGTGGTGGCGTGTGCCTTTATTTAGATCAGAGGATACCATGCAATCATCTCATATCCTATGACCAAGACGACGTAGAATCACTCTGGATATCTATATGACCGCATAGCTTGCCGAGACAAATTACTGTCATATATCATTCCACCAGTAAACGTCACGGAACCGGAGAATGTGTTTTACAAGAGCATTTACAGAGGAATTTAGGCATGTTACTGTCCAGTCAACCAAACGCTTTAGTTATAATAACTGGCGATTTTAATCCCACTACAGCTGGGTTAAAGGCTAAAGACATCACCCAAAGAAACCATCTAAAACAACTTGTGACTTTCAAGACTAGAGATTCCGGAACTTTAGATTGGTTTATGACCAACAGACCAAAGTTGTTTACCATGTCTCAGCTTCCCAAAACAGCTTCATCGGATCATTATACCATCTTGGCAAAACCGATTAATTCGCTGAAACATAAACCGGTTATCAACAAAATAGAGTCACGCGATATGCGCGACAGTGCGTGGCGAGCACTGGGACGGTGGATGACAGAGAAGGACTGGAACATAGTCATGTCTGCTACCACTGCAGAAGACAAGCTTGCGGTATTTCTGAAAGATCTAAATCCAGCTATTGACACATTCCTCCCATGGAGAGTAATTAAGAAACACCCAACTGATAGGCCATGGATTACGAAAAAGCTCAAGATCTGGATTTGCAAACGTCAAACGGCATTTATTCGAGGTGGCAAAAACTCCCCATACTATAAATTTTGGAAAAATAAGGTCCAGCGCGAAATCAGCAAAGCTAAGCAGCATTACTGTCATAGCAAAGTAGCCGAGGTAGATTTCACCAATTGCGGTAAGTGGTGGAGACAAATAAAGTCTCTTGCTGGGCAAGATATCCAACAGGAGTGGTATCATCAGTTTCTTGATGAAAATAAATAAGCATTGATAAGATTAATAACTTTTTTGTCAGTATTACCGAACACTTCTCCCCCTAACACAGGCTGGACCACCAGGTTTTGTGTCACAGGAACTATTTGTCTCCAGAGATGAAGTTTACCGCTCCTTGTCAACGCTAAATACTGCTAAGGCTGTGGGACCGGATAACATTCCCAACAAACTCCGGCCCTCAAGGATTTTGCGTTAGAGTTAGCCCCAGTTATTCAGGACATTTACAACCAAACACTGGAAGAAGGACATATCCCCGCCCGCGCTTCTTAAGTCATCAATAGTCATGCCCATCCCTAAGGTGATCCCTCCCACGGAAATTGAAAACGATCTTCGTCCTATTTCACGTACGTGTACGCTGGCTAAAGTCATGGAAGGATTTGCTTGCAACAGGCTTCTACCTAAGGTTGACGGTAAAATTGACATGCAGCAGTATGCGCGCAAGGGACATTCGACGACTGATGCGCTGCTGTACATATTACAGTCCATCTACGAGGCTACGGACAGCAATGATGCCGGGGCCAGAATATTCTATGCCGACTTCTCCAAGGGATTCGATCTTATTGATCACAATATCCTAATGACAGAACTTCAACAACTCAATGTCGATGTTGGGACGAAGGGACGAAGCTCGGTGTGATTCTTTTCTCTGTGATTACCAATAGACTATTATCGGATTGGAAGTTACATATCAAGTTCGTAGATGATACTTCTGCAATTAAGATCCTACCTAGGAATTCCATTAGCCTGCTAAACTCAGCTGCTACTGATATCCATCAGTTTGCCATAGACCACAACATGAGACTAAACCCTCCCAAATGCAAGGAAATGTTGATAAATTTCATGCATTATTTCAACTTCTCTTTAAGCCCAATAATTATTGGAAACAAAGTAATACAGCGTGTGTCAACTTATAAGATATTGGGTGTACATGTTGACTGTGACTTTAAATGGAATATCCATGTGGAATATAATAGGCTTGTAAACAACATCGGTTATTTAGTTAGCTAACTACAAGAGAGTTTTTTAAAATAAATGATTATTATTATTATGAAGAATACAGTATCAATCTGTACGAAGGCTTGTTTTTGATAACTTTAAACCAATCTTATCACTTCTTTGGTGTTTCTTCGAAGATTGATCTTCGGGTTTTTTTAGCACCTGTTTGTTTATCCTGTCAAGGCCGCTTTGCCTGCTGGGCTAACTTTGCCTATTTCCCCCCTCAGTATAAGGTTTATCACCCGGCAGTTAGGGTTTGTATCAAAGTTTGGCTTGTGGTCCTTTAGTGTGATGAAGGGCTCATTTCTTGCAATACGTTGGATTCTGTTGTCTAATCCGAGCTTTTCAGATAAAGCTTTTTTGATTCCTTTTCGATGTTGATTGCCACACTCGTTATTGATCATTTTTCTTATACAATGCGGTGAAGTTGTTGTGTAACAATCTGCTGTATTCATCGGGTTTCATGTGGTAGAAGTTGGAGATCTTGTCAACGGTTTCAACGGTTTTTATTTACCACATGTTCAAGATAACATAAGAATGATTTATAATGATTTATGGTAATTTACATGATAAGATTTGAGTTATGTAAGATTAACATATTTGAAATTTATATACTAAAACGTTTATGACTTAGACAAGTCTTGTCCAGAGGAATGAAGGCGAATGTCAACTATTTGAAGACGTCTTTGTGTCTTTCCTAAACATTTTAATATACGTACTGGCTCTTATTTCGTTTGGAGTTTCATTCCAGGTCTTAACTGCAGCATATTTTACACCAAACTGTCCATTTTTGTTTATTTTTGAACGTGTTTCATAGTTATGAATTGCGCTAATATCACGGAAATATTTTGCAAAAACGTCCGGTAATTGGTTAGTGTTATGTTTGTAGGCTAATTGTCATAGCTGAAGTTTCACTATTTCAAAAATGTTTTTTTAATAATAAAGCCCTTGAAATAAGGGGCTACTTGGCGTCCTACGGTCTGAAAATGTAATCGCTCGTAGTGCACTTTTCTGTAGGAGATGGATAGGAAAGATTTTTAATTTATAGTTACTGCCCCAGATGAGAGTACCATATGAATTTGTGAGTAGATAAAGCTATAACAAATATTTTTAAAATTTCTTAATTTAGGTGGTGCTAAACTTGAATACACGACAGACGGAACACGGCAAAGAGACTACAAAGCAGACTCGTACCCAGTCGCTTTTAGGTGGCGGAAGAGAGGAGACGCAGAGGATTTGGGGAAGGAGATGAGGAGCGCACAAAAATGGGAAAGACGAACTTCGTCTTCCCCACAATACTTTGCGTGCCTCTAAAAACGACTGGGTACGAGTCTGACTACAAAGGGAGATCCGATAAACAACATTTAACAATTCTCTGAAATCGAGATGAATATTCTAAAAGCCACTATTCACCGAGATTGAAGAGAATAATTGTATTAACATACACAAACTCGGCGACAACACAACACATTAAAGAAAAGTAAGCTAGAATTTTCAGTTTGATCTCTTTAATTTCTCCCAACGTATCCACAGTATTATGGGCATGCACCCACAGCTAGCTGCCTCATTTCCATGCTCAACTTATGCATGAAACTTACAGTTGGCATAAAAATGGCGGCTCTGCAAACGAATTTTGTAGATTTCATAAAAATTGGCGGTTCTCAAAAATGTCTGTTAAAGATGACTGGACAAAATTGTTGTTAAAGTTATTAATACTTTGAAGTAGTTCCGTGAAGGCAGTTTCAGTTTACTTGAAAGAGAAATTAAAAGAACAGTTTGTGATGTTTCCTCCGGAAATCATGCCATGTGCTTGCTGTTAGATTGTTGGAAATCACAACCAGTTTTAAGAGAGAGAGCGACAATCAAATTTTCTTGAATGGATACGTTTTGCTCAATGGAAGTTGATCGAGTTGACTTGGATGAGACTTTGAAATGGAGCCTTGGAAGGACAGTTGTTGTTGAGTGAGAGAGGCATCAGCGGAGGTTGGCGATCAGGACAGAAGACACTCGACATGTGAGCAAATTGTGTGTTAAAACATTTTTTATCTCTGAAAAGTTTCATTCCTAATTTCGTAGCTTTCTTTGTATCATTAGGAATTTAATATCTTGCATTCGCAGGATGTCGTTCTCCGTCACTTCGGCAAAACGGAAGTTTACACCGGTCATTGTTTCATTATCCACCTCCCTGGAGGTGGAAAATGTCCATTAGTCAGAGATAGCAAACCAATCAGATTGCTTGAAATACCAACGTCACCGAGTTTGTATATGCTAATGACGAATATCACAAAAAGAATGGACATGACATTGAGTATCTGCGCACAGAATCTTCGTTGTCTCGTACGCGCACGTAAACAATTGAAACTGTAAAGACCACTATGATGTCGCCGAAACAAAAAGGCCGAAATCAGTAACTGATCATCCGTAGGATACCTAAAACGTGTGCAATTCTACAGTTGGTTTTGGCCTCATTAAATCCTAGACCAATTGCAGATCATTTTAGTAGGAGCAACCCACTGTGTGAGCACATTTACTGAACAAACGTTAGTATAGGCAAGGAAAATAGAATTTTAACCGTTAATAGGAAATTTGCGTATAACGCCAGAACACAGTATAGAAAATGCGCCCGCAGGAGATAACACAGTTTTAACAGTGAAAGAAGAGTGTGAACACAATCGCACACATATCAGAAATATAAATAATAATTTTTGCAAAAGCAAGGACGCAGGGAAGTTCTTTCCCCCGTCCATATTTTTTTGGATTTTGTTAGAGATATATAAAATTGCATATTCCGTTGAATGGTTTTCTCGAAAACTGTACTGATATTCATAAAGGATATTGTGTTTGTTAATAGACCGTTTCAGATGATCATAGATGATCTTTTTAAAAATATGATTAAAAATTGATAGAAGAGAAATGGGCCAATAATTACTGGGGTCGGTTTCATCACCGTCTTTGAAGACGGGGGTGATTTTTACATATTTGAGTTTAGTTGGGAAGACTCCTTTCTCCACCGAAATGCTTACAATTGATGCTAGTGATACAGCGATAATGTCTGCTGCTTTTTTTAAATAGTCGAGTCGGGCAGGAGTACAACCCATGCGTTTTATTTGACGGTATCCAACTTTTTCTGTTTCGATATCTCTTGGCAAAACTGGCTCAAAGCTAAATGATCCGCTATAATTGAGATTGGGTAAATATTGTGAGAATGTTGGATGCGAATTTTTGCCCCACGGAGGCAAAATGGCCATTCAGGATGTTTGTATACTCTAATGGATCATAGGATAAATGGTTATCTTGACGCTTAATTGCACTTATTGCTTTCCTGCTTTTCTTTCTTCTATTGATAAGGTTATTTATTCCTTCCCAAGTTTTTTTTGCATTGTTTATATTATCTTGAAAGTATTTGTGAAATTAGAGCTTTTTCTCATGCGTGTAAGGTTTAAAGGTTTATTTCGATATAACTTACACTGTTCTCTGTCTCCTAGAGCTAAGAGTTTGTTTTTAATTCTAATAGATTTACGAATCCCCTGTTATCCAATGACAATGTTTCCATTTTGTGTGTGGATATTGGTTTAAAAGGTGCGTGTCTATTAACAACTTTATTAAGCTTGTTATAAAGGCGGAGAACAGTTTATAAACATTTTCTTAATTCCTGCCATTTAATATCTGATGAATCACGTGAAAAGTTATCTTCTGAAAAATGCGAATAAAGCGTTTCTCACGACTAATCTTTGTTCCGGATGAGTGCATGACACAGAATTGCGTAAAGTGATTGTTACGTCCTCAAAGATACTTTAATAATGGAGCTCTCAAGACTCCAAACTACAGGTTCAACAACACAAGTTCAACGGCCGCCCGCTGACTGACTGCGGGCGTAACAGGATTACCAGAAGCCAATGATATCAAAGTCTATATCGTAACCTCTTCCCTTTCCAAACTGAAACAGGCATAACGGTTCATAAATTGTTCATGAGTTCTAGTGTTCAATATCAACTACTGACTACAGTATGAGCATTAAACGATACTGTTCAAATGTTCAGTTTGATTGGAGGTTTTCTAACCCTTCCACTGCAGATCATCTTCACAGTTGGCTGGAGTGGAGGAGTTGGTGGAGTAGTCGGTGGAAGCTTTCCTCCGGATTGAGTGGCTCTTCCACTGCTCTGGGCAGGTTGCTCACCTTGTGGGGCAATTGGTGTGTCAGCCTTGTTTGAAACCTGCTCAGCACTTGAAGGGAGGTCCAATAGTGGCTGGGGTGCTTGCATGGTGGGCGTTGCTTGAAGAGGTTCTGCTCCGCTGTCCTCTGCGCTTGAAGGGAGGTCCAGTAGTGACTGGGGTGCTTGCATGGTGGGCGCTGCTTGAGGAGGTTCTGGTCCGCTGTCCTCTGTCCTGCAAAGAAATTTCCTGTTTCTACGATATGTTTACCCATCGTTCTCTACTACGTAGGAGCGTGGGGCTACTTTGTCAACACAGACCCCTCTTCTCCGTTTCTTATTTGTTGGTGACTGCATCATCCTAATGGCCTGGCCAGTTTCAGTTCTTTGGAGCCCCAGTCAGAGTATTTCTTCGCCCTTCGTCGCTTTTATGTGAGCTTTGCTTCGACGTCTGACTGTATTTCAGGCTCTAGGAGATGCTGGGCTACTGGCATCGTAGTTTTGGTTCTCTTGGACATCAGTCTTTGCACTGGACTACTATCCATTCCTTCTGTTGGAGTGTTTCTCTAATCCAAAAAATTAAACCACTGGTCTTTGTATGCTCGTGCTGCCTTCTTCTGAAGTGATTTTGCGGTCTTTACAGCTGCTTTGATCAGCCCGTTTCATTGTGAATGGTAGGGCGATGATGTTTGGTGCTCAAATTTCCACTCGTACGCAAATCTTGTGAATTCAGCACAGTCAAATTGCGGCCCGTTGTCAGTGTACATTTTATCGGCAATGCCATACCTTGCAAAATGTTGCTTTGCCTTGTGAACTATTACCTGAGCCATGGTATGCGACACTGGATCCACTTCCCAGTATCCACTGAAAGCATCTACTGTAGACTTTCGCAAATTCCTTCGCACGATTTAGATATTTCTTCCAGTTCCGGACTTTTCATTCCTGCAGCGCACCAGATTTTACGAGTGGAGTTTTGCCCTCGGGGCGTGATATGTGGGCTGACCAATCAGATGCTGTTGTCTCAAGCGCATGTCAATCAAGCGCGACAAAGAGAATTGCTGTTTGTTTGGCATTTGCGAAGCGATGCGAGTTGTAATAAGTTGATTGAAGCTGGAGTTTTGAAGCTTGTTTTAAGTGCCTCTTGTATTACTGTTTTATTATTTCTAAAATAGCGTATGCTTTGATGATGTACTCGGTTAAAGATGCGAACAAATGCAGAAATATCACTGAACAATGCTGTCAGTGTACGTGCTCTTCGTCTTGTAGAAACACTTGATTTATCACCCAATCGCCAACGCGACCTAGCTTGATTTGGCTTGACACTTGGTGAACCAAGCATAACTTTCAATTTTGTGGCATCCAAATTTCTTCTTTCTTCAAACACTTTCTTGGTCAATGTCTCGTTTGTGTCGGCGCAGGCTCTGCAAATTATGGCCACACCAAGTATTTTGCTCCTTACAAAATCGCCGACAATAACTGAATATTTTAAAGATTGCGTCAGACCTTGTTCTTCTCAGTTTCATAAGTAAACAGTGTCGTACGGTTCTGCGAGTTGAAGGCCTCCTTTCTACACTGTATGCAGATGTTTTCTAAGTATTGCTGAACAGAAGTGTTGCGCAAGTATGTTTTTGTTGGAGTTTCTTCGTATTCCATCCGTCGAAATTATAACCTGAGAAGAAAGACCAAGTCTTTGGCGCCGATCTCAAGGTCAAGTGAAGGGCTTTGCTGCACTCTCGAAACCTGAGACAACCTTTGGGATGGCGGCATGGCACTGTTTGCGCCAATATGACATCATTCGATTTGATTCCCTGCAAGGTCGACAAGTAATAATTAATAATAATAATAATAATAATTTATTTACTTATATTGCGCGTGTTACATGTGCAGATGCTCACACGCGCACTACAGTATAATCATTATCTTACAGTACACACTCAAATTAGGAAGAAGTCGACTCGCTTCTTGTGCCTTTGGCACTTCGAACCTTGCTCTTCGTGCTCGGTTTATTCGGTTTATTTCTGGGGTTTTTGCCATTTTCTATTTTTTATCGTGCCTATATATCGTGTCATTACCAAAAATATTACCGAGTCGACTTTAGGCAAGTCTACATCTACTGTTATCAAATTGTTGTTACCATCAAGAGTGTATAGATCTTGGGCCACAATACTTCAAGGTTGGGTTGGAAGCTCTGGGGTAATCAGTGGTTCTTTCGGCTGGGTTGGTGCATACTCTGCACAGAGGCTGCAACTGCTGACAGTATCCTTAATCTGTTGGCTCATGCCGGGCCAAAACAAGCATCTCTGGCCTGTCAAAGACATGCCTGCTCTCCTTGGTGACTTGCGTGAATGTGCATCATTATTTCTTTGTGAAATGCAGTAGGGATGATAACTCGATCGCCTTTGTATAGCACCCCATTGTAGACTCCGATTTTGTCACAGAATGTCCAATATTCAGCAATCAGATGCTCGACTTCTTGTTTTGTTTCTGGCCATCCCTCTAGCACAGTCATCTTGGGGCGTTGTAGCTGCTCGTACGCTACTGTTAGGCGTTGAATGTTCTTCAAGCCATTGTTCGATACTTGCATGAATTCTGCTGCATTGACATTCTCTAATTCAGTGCGACGACCTCTTCATGCTCTAGTCTAAGGCAGCTCTTGGGTGGTCCATTATCTGCAAGTGGCGCTCTAGAAAGGGTGTCTGCTAGGAACATTTCGGCCCCATTATGGTAACCTACCTTGAGGTTGAACTTCTGTAAGCGAAGGAGCATGCCTTGAAGACGCTTTGGGGTTGCTGTTAGTGGCTTGGTGTAGATGGTTTCAAGGGGTTTATGATCACTCTGTACACTGACGGCTATATCTTTCACAGGCGAAGACAATGGCCAAGCATTCTTTTTCGTTTTGGGCATACCCTCGTTCTGTTGGCGTCAGTGTTCTCGATGCAAATGCCACAGGCTGTCCCTCCTGAAGTAGGGCTGCTCCTAAACCGGTCTCGCTGCTGTCGCACTGGATTGTAATGGGCATGTTCAGATCGTAGTAGCGCAGGACAGGGTAATCTGCAACCAGTCCCTTGACATGGTCAAAGGAATCTTGATGGTGTTTCTCCAACACCCATGCTGCATCCTTGTCAGTGAGTAGTCGCAATGGTTCACATTTGTCGGCCAGATGGGGAACAAACTTGGCCAGGTAGTTTACAAATCCAAGAAAGCGTTGCACAGCTTTGACTTTTTTGCCCGGGTGTGTCCAGTTGGGTTTGGCATTCCTTGGACTGCACGGAGCTTCTCCGGGTCAGGCTTGACTCCACTTGGTGTCAGCAGGTGGCCAATGTAGGGGATCTCTGACAGTCGGAGCCTTGGCTTCTTCAGATTCATTTCAAGTTGACTTCTCTGGCTCTCTCCAGTAGTGCAATTAAATTGCGGTCATGGTCTTGCACTGCCTCTTCATGGGTTTCACCTTGTCCCGTGATGAGTATGTCATCTGCTATTTGGTAGATGCCCTGTAGCCCCTCAAGTAATTCATGCTGTCTGTGTTGAAATTCTTGTGGTGCTGTGGCTATACCGAATGGCATTCTCAACCAGCGATACCTTCCAAACGGCGTCCAGAAGGTAGTAAGGTAGCTGCTTGGCTCATCAAGTTTCACTGGCCAGAACCCATTACTTGCATCTGCTACGCTGAAGACCTTGGCTTTAGAGAGTTCAGGCAATGGTTCTTTTGTAGTTGGCATTGGGTAATGCGAGCTTTTTAGGGCTTTGTTCAAGTCCTTAGGGTCCTTCAGTGAAGCGAAGGGGTGTGAAAAAACGTTTTCGCTGTTGATGTTCTACTGCTCCCACTGTTTCAATGCAGTAAACTGGCTCATCATCTGAGGATGATGCCTCTTGCACGTGATGCAAGCTCTGCCTTTGCAGACAGACAGTTTGGAAGTGATTGGATTTTCCACACTTTCTACACGTTTTGCCAAACGCCAGGCATTTATTCTTATCAAGAGCATGTACGTAAAGCACCACAGTACCTGCACTCTCGTCCCTCCTTGGACTGCCTTCCTGTTCTTGGTCCTTCAGGCTGTTTCTGCACTGGCATTCTCTTAGAGACTTCTTTTTTTACAGAACTTACTGGCTCCTGTGCGCTTTCCTTTTGTATTTTCTTCAGCTGCACGCTTGTTGCCTCGCGGCTGATCCGTAATGACTCGATGGATTTCTTCAGGTTGCAATCTTGCTTTCTAAACAACCTTGTTCTCGCTGCATTGTCTTTGCAGCCTAGCACCAGTCGATCCTGTACCATTTCGTCTTCGAGAGTGCCAAATTTGCATGGCTCATTGAGTTGGCGTAATTTAATAACAAACTGGTTGATGGTTTTTTGTGCCTGTTGTTCCGTGTTGTGAAATATATATCGCTCGTAGAGTATGTTTCTTTTCGGAATGAAGTGGGACTCAAGCTTGCCTAAAATTATTTCAGGCTCTTTCATCTCATCTGCGGAGAGTTGCAAGCGCTTTAGTATCTTCTTGCACCCGATTCCCATAAGGCTTTTCAGCGTTGTGACTTGAATTGCCTTATCCTTCTTGTTGAGTCCCGCCACTATTAAATAATCCTCGTACGCCTCTCGAAAGATCTTGCAGTTTGTTGGTACATCCCCGTTGCAGTTCATGTGTTCCGTGACTGGGATTTGATAGGTTGCCATGTTTGTTGTTCTGAATCCAAGATGGCGGCTCCACCAGGAAACAATATCGGCAGGAAAAACACTGCTTTGTTGGCGTTCGTGTTGCAATTCACACTGCTCTCTGTTATCCACACGCCTAATCAGCCAACAGTAGCCACTTCTGACACCATGTTACGTCCTCAAAGATGGCCAAGATACTTTAATAGTGGAGCTCTCAAGACTCCAAACTTACAGGTTCAACAACACGAGTTCAACGACCATCCTCTGACCGACTATGGGCGTAACAGGATTACTGGAAGCCAATGATATCAAAGTCTATATCGTAACAGTGATCGCTTATATCAGAGATCACATTGCCACTTGTTATTTCATCATCCAGTTTGTTTGTAAAGATGTTGTCAATTAGCGAGGCGGAATTATTATGCACGCGGGTAGGCTTGTCTATAGTCAGGATCAGGTCAAAGCTCCGCAGTGAAAGGAGAAAGTTTGGAGCGTAATTGCAAGAAGAATGAAGAAGATTTATGTTATTATCATCCATTATGTAGACATATTTTCCAGAGGCACTGAGTTTTTCAATAGTTTCATCAAAATATTTTTGAAAGCTTTTGGGTGAGTTATGTTGTCTGTACATGACGCCACAAATAATGTTCGCTTTGTTTTGAATCTCTATCCAGAGGGCTTGAAATGCCTCATTTGAATTCTTTTCAATTACATTGTACTTGAATTTGATACCAACACCTCCTGCGGAGAGAGGCGTTGGTACGAATTTAAAATTGTACCCGGGTATTGAAGGGTTAAAGTAAAATTTGCATTTCTAATCCTAGTTTCAGTAACGCCAATGACATTGAAATGATGATTAAGCTCAATTAGTAGATGACTTTGAAATTTTTCAAGATTTTGCTTGAGATTTCGTACGTTGTTGTGTATTAAAGAAAATAAGTTTGAGTCAGATTGTCGATTTATGCTATCTAACATTTGGGAAAAACTATGAGGATAATAGTATTTACAGCGAATGGGTTGAAAAGGGGTAAATTCAGAGTCTGAACTAGATTTTGCATCAAGATTTAGTCTAAAAATGTCAATGTCATGTAGACTGGGTAATCGCTCTAAATATTTTTTGCTCGGTAGGTCCAAAAAATAAATAAGGTTGTTAAATTGACCATGACAACGAGAAATGTTTTGGTCAAAATAAGGCAACCCTCGTTGCAAAGATTTGTTTTGCTTTGTTTGATCTGCATGTAAAGCACTAGGCATTACTACAAATAGGGTTATTTATCAGTGACTCAGCTCATGTCGGGCAAGTTCAGCAAGATGCTCGGCGTTCCTGACTTTTAAAGGATGAGTAAGAAAGTTTTCATGTGGCATATTTATAGATTTAAAGAAGGCATTCGATACAGTCGATCACGGTATCCTGCTTCAAAAATTGCACCATTAATGGATTCGGGGTATAATTAATGATTGGTTCCATTCATATTTATATGGAAGGACCCAATCCACTAAAATAGGCTCTCACATTTCTAAGAAGGAGAAATCCCTATCGGGCTTTGCAAAATTCAGCGAACATGCTAATCCGCCTTTACTTTCTTCCAACATCAAGTCTTTAAGCATGCTGCATTTCAAACTTACTTCTACCCTGATATTTGATGTCCATAACAAATCAGTACCATCTAACACTTCCAACCTCTTTACTTCTACCCAAGAAATTCATCATTACAACACTCTTTCCTCTTCTTCTGGTAGTTTGTGTATTAAGTACACCCGCCTGAACCATCGAAAGAATTTATTGTCCTGTATAGGCGCTAAAATCTGGAACAGTATCCCTGAAAATCTGAAACAATTTTGTAAAAGTAGATTTTAGAAGAAAATAAACAAACCTTTATTTCAAATTTTACAAAATCAGAACAGTTATATAGACACAGAAACGTTTATTAAAGAAATGAAAAAATTTCGATAAAACCTCATTTGACTTACCATTGGCTTGAGATCTTGTTAGTAATAATTACAAAAATATTTTAAGCTTTCTCCTTTTTTCTGTTATTTTCTTAATTTGTGTTATAAAAAATCAAATTGCACGCTTTGTGTTAGTGCTATTCCAAAGTAGCTTAGTGTTTTCTGATGCTAAAATGATGAAATTTCTGAATTTATCAGTAAAAATGCTAAAATTTTGAATTCTACCCTGATTTCAAGTCCGGTCTGCAAAGGTGGTTGTTCGACGTGGCGGCTCAATGCTCTGCTGGATTTTCACATTCAGCCACCAAAGTGACCTCTTTAGAATCCTGAATAATTGACCTACCACAGTGTGTGCGGTCACTTCGAGTCATTATGGGTTCTCAGTCTGCTTTCGAGCACAGTTATCACAATTATATCTTCTGCAAACTTAGAGGGTCTCCTACACTTTTTCCGTGACGCGTGATTGAGAATTTTATTTTTCCGTGATTCGTGATTCTTGGTATAAATCTAATTTACGTCTGTGTGAATTCGAATTTTGACTTTTTCGTGAACGTGAAATCTTGTTTTGAATTTCCCGTGATGCGTAAAAAGGCCAAATAATTTTACGTGATTCTGTTATCAGAAGGGGTACAGGGGACCCGTAGCTTACCCTGCTAGCCGGCTGTCCTGTTGGGTTAAAATCGAAAAGGTTTGTTTTCAAAACTCTTTTGGCACGTGAAAATGGGAGGGGGGGGAGGGGACTGGGGAAAAAAGACTTTCGAAAACAAGTTACCTTTTCGATTTTAACCCAACAGGAGAGTCGTTTACCAGCCTACTACCAGCTTCAAAACGATGAAAATTTGTTCAGGCGTTGTAACCGAGTTTAGGCTTTGTAACCGAGCAGGAAATTTAGAACACAAAAAACACAAATAATAACAAAAAACAGAGGGGGAACCTTGACTCGGGCGCCTTCCGGCCCCGATTAATTAATATTCAGTATATGTAAATGTAACACGTCCATAAACTACCTGCCTCGATTATTAGCTTCACTAAACGCAGGTAGTCTGCGATGTAATATTTACCTGTAATTTATTAAAAGATTTGTTGTTGTTTTGCATCTCGTGTATTAACTCTCAACCAGTCAGTGAAGATTTGGTGTATTCCAGTGCAAACTTCCAACGTTAACATTTCTGTGGTGTCCTCGAAAAAGGCTGCCAGGACGAAACATCAGTAAGATAAATTATTAGAAGTTTCTAATATCTGGAGTTGGTTTTTGACCACACAATAACGTTAACACAGGCAGTTTTCCGTGGTATATACTGAATCTTCATTGGTTGGTTGAGAGTAAATGCACGGAACGCAAAAGCTATTGTTTACGAGTGCACAAGAGGCAGTATAGCAACAAAGAAAGACACCAGAAATTGTAGTATTAAAACGTAATCTATTCAAGTTAACATATGAACTTTAGTTTGTTTTTTATAATTGACTACTATTATTTTGGTTTAATTAACCTATGCTATAGTGGTATATATTTATATTTATATTTACAATATTTTTACAATTATTTAGCACTTAGGACACTGTATAGGCGCGGTAAAAGCTTTTATTATTATTATTATTATTATTATGGTTATTGAATTATTTTTTCAAAGTACTCAATATGAACTTCTTGCAAAAATGTTGATTCCAAAGCTTTTGGTTCTTTTCTCCCCTAGAGATGCTTTTTTTATAGCGCTGTGCCTGCATGCTCACAAAAGCTCTTTAGGATCATTCTTAAAGTGCCTGTAATAAATAGTAGTTTATCAGTATGTATTATATTCTTCTTCAATATTAAATATACACGATGCATGTTTAACGTGGTGTATTTATTATTGTTTTTGTTGAATTTGAACGTTGGTTTTACAATGACATAAAATTCTATTTTGAGTACTGCTTCATTTGAATTAATGGTTCATCTCTGCAGTTAGATGAAGAAAAAGAAAGAAGTATGTTGAAAGAACTTGAAGAGGAAGAAGATGCATTCTTGCAACAATATCATCTGAGGCGGTTACTCCAGATGAAAGAGGAACAGGAAAAGAGGTTATCAATAAGTAGGTCAGTTTTGTAGTGTTGCCCCCACCTCTACATTTGTGTACACGTGTGTACAGTCATCTAACTTCAAGTTACTGATCAGCACTGGAGACCAGGTACTGTATATAATACCATTCATTGGAGAATACAGTCATGTATTGGCCTGTACAGAAACTAGAGTTAGAGGATTGTGTTCACCAGAGCTTTATGATGAATAGCTGATCAGTTGGCATCCACTTAACATCTGCTGACGGTGTTTTTGTATACATGTATAAACATGTCTGTGGTCTGCCGAGTTCAGTCTTGATCAACCATCATGAAAATGAGATCAATGTCCATTGGGTTTGGTGAAAAATAGTTAATCGATCATAAACATTGATTGCATGCTTTCTTTTAAAAAAAAGTACTTGTCAGAACATGGAGTCGGTGCATAATTAGAACATCGACAAAATACACAAAAATACATCATGTGTACATGTACATGGTTTGGGTTTTTTTGCGAGTTGTGACTTACACATAACACCACTTAACAAGATCACCACGGTCAGCAAACATTGCAAGTTAATACAAGTAGTATTTAATTGTTCTTCAACATACAAGTTTTTGTTTTTGAAAGTTAATGATAACAAACAACAGTTTTGTGTTGATACAACAAGCCATTTTTGAGGTAATTTCTTTGTTGAGACTGGAGGCTTGTTACACTTACAATAGTACTGCACATGTACATGTACTGAAGGCTTGTTACACTTACAATCGTGTTGCACATGTACATGTACTGGAGGCTTGTCACACTTACAATAGTGCTGCACATGTACATGTACTGAAGGCTTGTTACACTTACAATAGTACTGCACATGTACATGTACTGGGGGCTTGTTACACTTACAATAGTACTGCACATGTACATGTACTGGAGGCTTGTTACACTTACAATAGTACTGCACATGTACATGTACTGGAGGCTTCTCACACTTGCAATAGTGCTGCACATGTACATGTACTGGAGGCTTGTTACACTTACAATAGTACTGCACATGTAGATGTACTGGGGGCTTGTTACACTTACAATAGTGCT
>JAOBRH010402389.1:0-11210 GCA_027575125.1 Umimayanthus parasiticus | reverse complement strand
AAATTCCGATAATAAGCCCCGGGGCTTATTTTTGGTCAAAGGGCTTTTTCGAAAAAAGTTTCTTGGAGCTCATACATGGACGAATATTTACGTTTTGAAAACGCTATTTTTTTTGTTCAAGCAATTGTAATCTTTTGAGATTTTCTGCTCACAACCTGTCTTTATTACTGAATTTTTCACTTTTTTTATTTTTTAATAATGTACTCACAACTGTCAATACCACATTGTATAGTTAATAAAATACCTACCCCCTAAGTTCAACGTTATGTTTAAATTTACTTATTCCAAATATAACCCCTGGGGGCTTATAGTTGGGGGGGGGCTTATACATGGAAGGAGTTTTCCGTTTGATTCCTAAACGCCCCGGGGATTATACACGGTGGTGCTTATTATCGGAATTTTGCGGTATTTTTGCACATATATTTACTCCACTCATACAGTATAGCTTGGTATAAAACATTCAGTTCGTAGCAGTTGGTTTAAGTTTGCGCGGGAAACAAATGAATATTACCATTACTTTATCGTTTTTACTAGTTCTATATGTGAATTCATACTGATGTGTTGAAAGCAGTCATAGTCTTAATACAAATGAATGGCTTTTCAACTTGTAGACTATGGATACTGGAGTGTTTGGGGCGCATGGAGCAAATGCAGCAAGAACTGCCATCAAGGCAAACAGAAGAGAACAAGATTGTGCCTTTATAGACCCTACTCAGGACCAATCAAAAAGGTTCCTTGCAAGGGCGACCACGTACATTTCAAGCCGTGCAACGTTGGCAAGCCGTGTCTTCGTAAGTAATTCTTACTATATACTAATTAGTATAATATTAATACTGTTAGCTTTATGGTATAGAGAAATACCACCAAAGAGCCAAACACGATTTTATCTTTTAGGAAAACTGAAATTGAGCAGTTTCAAAAGTACCGGTACTATACTGTTCATCACAGCAAATCAGGATGCACTTCACTATTCACTGGCAAACTCACTTGACCGCCAATTCCACCTGTTTTGAAGTTTAGTTGCTTTAGGTCCTCATTTGCAGTTAATAGTTAGTGTTGAATATCAGTAATGTTACCGAGTTGACTAAATTATCTAACTTAAGTGTTCGTTGCCGGTTTTCACCATATAAATTACCCACGACCAGCTCCAGGTCCTATCTGGTCTTAAAAGTCAGTTAGTAGAGCAACGGTGATCTGTTCCAGGCATTTGGGGCCCAACTCCCACAGGTGAAAGGGATTTTCTAGGCTTCTCCGTGGGAGAATCTACATGTACAAGTTGAGATCTTTTTCTTAGCCAGAATTAGTCGTTACACTCGCTCGAAAACTGGTTGTGATATTCTGAGCGGAATTCGAACCAACATTACCACGGTTGCTAGTCAGGCGTGCTGGTCAGGACTCACCATGCCGGGAACACAGCGAGTTAATAAGGTGGATTAGATAGCCGTGAGATCTGGCAGACAAAACAAGGAACTACATGGCTACCAGCACAGCACTTCAACTTACCACATTTAAACCAATGTAACCATTTCTTGACAGCCTGTCTTTTTGATTTCATTACAGATTACGGTTACTGGAGTCAGTGGGGTGCTTGGGGAGGCTGCAGTAAGAACTGTCACCAGGGCCGAAAGAGCAGGTCAAGGACTTGTCTGTACAAACCCACCGTTGGACCCATCAAGAAAGTGCCTTGCTCGGGTGGAAGCCATATTCACTACCAACCCTGCAACGTAAACAAACCTTGTCTCCGTAAGTTCATATTGAATGTTTGTAGTTGGTTGATCGGCCGTTTAAGCGTATTGCTCAGAAGGACTATTGTTAGTTCTGACTTATGTTTCCACAACTTGTACTTTTTCAATTTTAACGAACACGATTTTGTTTTCAATTCAATTCAAATCAATAATCATACTAAAATTTTCTAATTGTTTCTTCAAAGCTCTGATTTGAGTTGAGTTGGGGAAACTGCTTTCAGAGTGTTCAGAGTACGACAGAGAATTGGAGCTAAGTTTTTCTTCGAGATCTAAAATCGAAAATGTTTTTGTAGATTACGGATACTGGAGCCAGTGGGGTGCATGGAGTAAGTGTGACAAGAACTGTCATAGCGGACGACAATACAGAAAGAGGTTGTGTCTGTATAAACCTCACAAAGGCCCCATACAGAAGGTTCCGTGCAATGGTGGAAGCCACATCAACTACAAACCTTGCAACGTTAATAAACCTTGTCCTCGTAAGTATATATAAGGTCGTTTTTACTGAAACCTTAAGCAACTAAAGAATCAGTATAGATCTATACAAAAGATTTCAGTTGTTAATTTCAAGAAACACTTGAAACACGATACCCTCAAGTTCTTAGTAAAGTTTTCCTTTACATCAATCTTAAATTGGTTTTGGTTTTACCTTTGTACAGACTACGGTTACTGGAGTGCGTGGGGATCGTGGAGCAAATGCAGTAAGAATTGTCACCAAGGAAACCAGTACAGAAAGAGGACTTGTCTGTACCGACCTTATAGTGGACCTATCAGGAAGGTGCCTTGCAAAGGTGGAATCCACAGTGACACAAAATCCTGCAACGTTAACAAGCCCTGCAATCGTAAGTGACCATTAATAGTTTTGAGAAAAAAAGTCTTATTAAACTGTTGTCAGTAACTTTGACGTCAGTACACTCAGTGGCTTTAGTTTATTACACAGAAGACTATTTATACAAATGATGTTAAACTGAAATTAGAATAAAAATTAAATTAACTTCTAAGTTAGTTTGACTCCTTAATTCTAACGATTAATAATTAAAAAGCTACTAGAAATAGTTGAATTTAATAGTCAACGTTATTAACACGAATGTATTATAACTGATATAGACTACGGTTACTGGGGTGCTTGGGGAGCTTGGAGCAACTGCAGCAAGAATTGTCACCAAGGTAAACACTACCGCGAGAGAAAATGTCTGTTCAAACCACATAACGGTCCAATCACGAGAATCCCCTGCAAAGGACACAGCAGACACGAGGAACCCTGCAACGTCAACAAGCCTTGCAAAAGTACGTCTCTGTCGTTTCCTATTCGCTCCGACTTTGATTCGATTTCATCTTTAAGTTAAATTGAGAGTATAAATAATGTTAGTCTCTGGACGTCAAACTGACTGTACGTTAAATATATATTCCATTTTCTTGTGAAACAGATTACGGTTACTGGGGCGCTTGGGGAGCTTGGAGCAAGTGCAGCAAGAATTGTCATCAAGGAAAACACTACCGCGAGAGAAAGTGTCTGTTTAAACCACTTAAAGGTCCGGTTATTAGAGTCCCCTGCAAGGGAGGCAGCAACAGACATGAGGAACCCTGCAACGTCAACAAGCCTTGTCTCCGTAAGTAACAAATTGGCAATATTTTAAATACTATAAACTTGGAACTAAGCGTCACTCACTTTTTTGCATTAACATAGAGTCAGTTGACCAAGACCAAAATAGACATATCTTATGGATTGAATTCATATCGTTCTCTTAGTTTTATTGATGACGAAAGAAATTTGTTTGACAAGTTATGTTTTCACAAACGATTTCGTCCGGCTCAGATACAGAGAGGAAATCAGATGGAAAATCAGTACATGAAATATTTGGCGATGATTGTAAAAACAACGGGAATAGTTCTTCAATTGGGCATCGAAGTCACAACTGAATTATTTCAGCTCTGATTACGGAACATTTGGAATCTTTTGCCAGACTTACAATTTCTAAGACAAAAATCCATGTTTTTTTTATAGATTACGGATACTGGAGCCAGTGGGGTGCATGGAGTAAGTGTGACAAGAACTGCCATAGCGGACGACAGTACAGAAAGAGATTGTGCCTGTACAAACCTTATAACGGCCCTATTAAGAAGGTTCCATGCAGTGGTGGAAGCCACACCAACTACAAACCTTGCAACGTTAATAAACCTTGTCCTCGTAAGTATATATAAGGTCGTTTTTACTGAAACCTTAAGCAACTAAAGAATCAGTATAGATCTATACAAAAGATTTCAGTTGTTAATTTGCAACGTTAATAAACCATGTCCTCGTAAGTATATAGGAAACCGTTGCTGCTAAAAGCTCAAGCATCTAATGAATTGTTTACGATCGAGCTATGAGAAATTTGTGTTAATCATTATCAGAAACACTTAACACACGATGTCTTAAAGCTCTTAATAAAGTTTTCCTTTACGTCAATTTTGAGTTGCAATTGATTTTACCTATGTACAGACTACGGATACTGGAGTGCGTGGGGATCGTGGAGCAAATGCAGTAAGAATTGTCACCAAGGAAACCAGTACAGAAAGAGGACTTGTCTGTACCGACCTTATAGTGGACCTATCAGGAAGGTGCCTTGCAAAGGTGGAATCCACAGTGACACGAAACCCTGCAACGTCGACAAGCCCTGCAATCGTAAGTGCTTCTTTTCTCATACGTTTATCCAAAGTATTATGATAAAAATAACTCCCCAAAACAGGTTGTTGGATAATCATTAACAAATTCCGTCTATTTGATACAGATTACGGCTACTGGGGTGCTTGGGGAGCTTGGAGCAACTGCAGCAAGAATTGTCATCAAGGTAAACACTACCGCGAGAGAAAATGTCTGTTCAAACCACATAACGGTCCAATCACGAGAATCCCCTGCAAAGGACACAATAGACACGAGGAACCCTGCAACGTCAACAAGCCTTGTAAACGTACGTATTTTGTTGCGGCAATTTTGCTTCTATGTCAGTTTAGCTTTTCGTTTGAGTTAAATACCGAACGATTTGAAGGAAATTTACACTGCTGCCGAAGACGTCAAATATGATGACTGTTCGTCATTTCTAATTTAGTTCCGTTCCTCTCTTGATACAGATTATGGCTACTGGGGCGCTTGGGGAGCTTGGAGCAAGTGCAGCAAGAATTGTCACCAGGGAAAACATTATCGTAAGAGACTGTGCCTGTATAAACCACACAGCGGTCCGATCATCAAGGTTGCGTGCACGGGAGGCAGTAATATACACGAGGAACCTTGTAACGTAAACAAGCCTTGCAACCGTAAGTATTTGGTTGCTACTTCAGAGTGGCATTCTAATTTGGCTTCACTTTTAATATATCAAGTTGTTTCGGATATCTTAAAGGTGAGAGGTTTGTGGGAAATACTTATTTGCACCCAATCTATTTTGTTTGACCACAATCTTTGTCTTTTAAAAGGTTTCAAAAACTTTTTCTACAAAGACAGACGGATGGTGGAAGATTCTGTGTAGAATTTTTATTTCCTGATGTTTAGTTCCTGCTCAATTCGTTAAAAAGCTCGAAACTGTTTACATGTTATTAGATATTTCTTGGCATTCGACTGTTGCAAGTATTTTTTGACTGCTTTATAATAGCTCTGGGTGAAGCTTTTCAAAAAATTCGATAAAATAAGAATAACCAAGTTGGCGATAAAAATGGCGGGCTTTTGGATATTTGTTGCTAATTAAAAATGTACTAATAGTTTGATTTAAAAGTTAAAATATACACAAACGTTTTCGACGTAATGCCATCTTCGGGTGTATGTTAATTAGTTCACGGATAAATGCTATCACTGAATGTGAAATACCAACTTACACAAGTTCTTAGCCTATGAATATTCCTTGCGAGGTTACAAAATCCCCTATGTCCCATTCTACAGACAGTCGTTTGAATCTAATTGTGTGAATTATTCCATTTATCTTGTGAAACAGTTTACGGCTACTGGGGCGCTTGGGGAGCTTGGAGCAAGTGCAGCAAGAATTGTCACCAAGGAAAACACTACCGCGAGAGAAAGTGTCTGTTTAAACCACATAACGGTCCGATCAAGAAGATCCCTTGCTCGGGAGGCAGTCATAGACATGAGGAACCCTGCAACGTCAACAAACCTTGTCTCCGTAAGTTATCAAATCCTTGCATTCTACACTTAGACTGAATAGCTCATTTTTCTTATACTTGAGGTCTATCTTATATTCCTGTTAGTCAAAGTATTCCGTCTTCCAAAATTGTCTCTGAACAGATGCTATTCAATTTTACTTGTGCAACAGATTATGGCTACTGGGGAGCATGGGGTGCCTGGAGCAAATGCAGCAAAAACTGTCACAAAGGTAAACAGCACAGGAACAGGGTCTGCCTTTATAAGCCAGCCTCTGGCCCCATCACAAAGGTTCCATGCAAGGGCGGACATCCGACACATTCTCAAGACTGCAACGTTGGCAAACCCTGTCCACGTAAGTTTTTGGGATATTTACAAATGCTTCGCGTGGCTGTTTTCAGAGCATATGAATATAGCGAAGCTTGATTTGCTATCTGTAATAATAAATGTTGCTATAAATACAACCATTTAGATTGTTCTATGTAATTACGCAACTGGAGAAAACTGTGATCAGCTGGAGTAGTTGTACAATGCATCTTCTTATGAAACAAACATTTTTCACACCAACACAGTTACAATTAAAATTACGCTAGAAAATGCTATAAAATTGGGAGTTTTTTTGTTGATCAATAAAAAAAATCTTGCCATTATTTTAGGTGTTTTTAGTTTTCCTTTTTAGAAAGCAAAGTTGAAACTAAAATCAATCTTGTTTCTGTTATCAACAAAAAGACAGCAGCTTCATTTCTAACAACTTGTCAATTGTTTTTCGCCAACAGATTATGGATATTGGAGCAGTTGGGGAGCTTGGAGCAAATGCAGCAAAAACTGCCACAAAGGGTACAGGGAAAGGAGAAGGACCTGTCTGTACAAACCATCCAAAGGTCCAGTGCGCCGGGTCAAATGCAAGGGGGGCGATCTACACAAAGGAGTGTGTAACCTCTACAAGACTTGTTATTGTAAGTGTAGTCAGAAAGTTTTCCACTAACAGTTTTACGGATTTGCTTTTTCCTAAAGTAAAGAGATATAAATTATATACTACTCAGCAATACATAACAATTATTTTCTGAAATCGAGGTGGATAGTGGCAGAACATTCAACGACATGTAAAGCAAGTAGAAATTATTTGTAAACCTAAAGATGTTAACGACATTGAAGATGATGTTAAAACATTTTCTTAATGTGTAAAACGGATTTTATTTGTTTTATGACATGTGAAGCGTAATTATTTAAAAGTGGGTAGTTAAGTCCCACCGTGTAGGCTTAAAATAAGTTTTGATATTTTCTAACTTGACCTACCATTATCCCCCTGCAGTGCAAGGTTACTGGGCGTCCTGGGGAAGTTGGGGAGGCTGCAGCACCAAGTGTGGACGAGGAACAAGGCGCCGACAGAGGTCCTGTACCTTCCCTCAGCCCTACCCACGACCCTTCTACAAGGGGGTCCCCTGCAAGGGATCTTCGTACATTGTTGGAGCCTGTAATCTTCAAAACCCATGTGGTAAGTGTGATGTGTACGAACAGTGGAAAAGAATACTGAAGTCTGAACAAGGAACACGTTTGATCTGACCGACTTTAATGATATCCAACTATTGAAGGTGATTGAGGATGAGTTTTCCATGAATATTTGGTTGTTATTGTTTTGGAAGATCAGAGTCACTACTCCGACAATGAAGCGGCCAAAACCCGACGAAGAATCGAAGTGTAGACTCGATACCCTAAACTTGACAAGGGAAATATTGATGAGATAATAAGATGAATGTGTGATCTTGAGTATTTCGAATACTCAAAAACTTACTTTGATAAATTTAGGAAAAATTTTAAATGCACACACAAAGAATGTGAACTAGTTTACCTTTAGTTTTAAATGGCTAACGCTGATATGGTGTGTAAGATGAATGCACAATATTGGACATTTCCGGCGCTCCACAACCTACGAAGTGACGAAATTGTTTGCAATACACACGCGACAAATGTTAGCTAATTTGAGAAATGTTGTGGTTACTTTTGGTTTCGAACTATCAATCATAAGTCGGTACTATTTGAGGATGAGGTGAACTTTACGAAATACTAACACTTCAATGAATGTGTTAGTAGGAATCTAAAAATATTACAATAGCAGTATAAACAAACAAATAAGAAACGCTTAAAGTTGACGTCGCTTAAAACCTCTTTAACTGGTTATCTATCTTTTAGCCGGCGCACACTCTGGCTGCTATGACAAACTGGGATCGTACAGGTGTATGGTGAAACAATCGAAAGGTTACTGCAAAGACAACTCCGTTAAGAACTCCTACGGCCGAAGGACCTGCGGCGCGTGTGGTAAGTGTTCTTGTTACCACTGTACGTCAAAATTGCAAAGAAAATGAATGTTTAACCGTTAAACGGCTAAGGGGGTGGGGGTCAAACTGACTTTCTTCCAAGGTTTTTCAAATCTAAAAATTGAAGCTTTGAAACAAACAAAATGAAACTTTTACCTGTAGTCCAATTTCAAACATATCTTTTGATGTATTATTTGGGTGATGTCATTACCTAACATTATGCAAAACAATATTTGTTTTAATTTCTTTCTTCTACTCTTGTTGTAATTATATGATTATTCGAGGCTGTAAACATGTGTTTTCTACTAAGTTGAAGACAATTTGCTGCAATTTTGCTAAAAATAAAACTTTTAAAAAATCGAAAAGGCAGACATGTTGTGAGACCGTGTTGCCATAGCAACACTTCTTAGTTAAAACTTGATTCTTGTTATGAAAGTAATAAGTTAACATAAAGCTGCTAATTATATGTAATCGTGCAGGTTTTTGCTCGATTCGGGAAAATATCAGCATAATTACATATTTATCATCCCTGACCAAAAATTGTATTTTAAAAAAAAAATCTCTTGACTCTCGAGAAACTTCATTCATGCGTGAACACACGCACGCGCCCGTTTCCCGCGCTTGAAAGACCGTACGCACACCTTCAAAAGATATGTTTTTGGCGAAGATTTGTAATGAATGCATATGTCGCTTCGTTTTCTCCCCTTTTAATTTTCTGTGAAGCGATACAACGACTCCATGCTGATGGAAATTATATTTTTGCATCTGACTTTCATGAGAGAAATCAAACTGTCTGTGTTTTAATCTGAAATCATGACACTCTCACGATTTCGTGAAAAATAACGGCAGTAATCTGGCCTGTGATTGGCTGAAATCATTTTCAGGGATGATAAGTAAACATGCCAAAGCTCGATCTTTTATGTGAAACCATTTGGGAAATCAATGGGCTTGGGCTGATTTATTCGTAAGAAATGGCTTGGCCATTCTGGGCCGGTTATATAACTTAACACACTTTCTCTATTGTGACATTTCCTGTCTGTTAAAACTAAATAAAATGGTTTCTGTGCAAAAGTTTTGAAAGAAGCAGTTTTACATGGAACATTTGTGAACAATGCTATCCTTTTTATAAGAACAATTCCTGAATGTAATCGGTAAATATTTCTACAAACAAGGTTTGTATAAATACGTATCGATAAATGCTATTTTATTGTTATTATCAAATTTATTACGTCTACCATTATTCGTTTCCAAAATCAATTTGATAAAATAAGATGCATTATCTTATTTCTTTTTATTTTAATTTCAGTTGCGACACCGTACAAACCCTACGATTCACTTTCCTAGAAGGCCAAGAGGAATGAAACCTCTGCGAGTAATGCAAGCACAGAAAATAGACTTTATAGAAGTTTGACTCAGAGAGTTTTGTTGACAAAGCCACTATTATTATATACAATTTTTCAGATCGTTAAAAGTCACTTACTGAGCCGGTACAGTGATATAATTTAACGCGAAAGTGATAATGTTCTAAAGTAGGTTTTAGTTTTCTATTATTTTAAGTTATTTTAAAGTTAAAATATTACCAAATATTATTATAATGTAACTAAATATTATTATGTTCTTTTCAAAATACTGTAATACAAATATACTGTTGAGAGAGTTCGACTTAATACTGTGACTTGGAACAAACAAGCTGACATAATATGCAGAAGAATTACTAAAAGCAAATGCGTAATATATGTTGCAACAGGCGTTTTTTTTTTGATCAAGAGAAAGAAATGTATGCGTCCTTTGAGGTGGGACTCAAACTTCTTACGTTTAGGGACGTATAAGTTGCAGAGTGGGTGACTGGTCATTTTAAAGAAAGGGGGAGGGGGCGAAGAATGTCAAGTATTTTGCGCATCATCAGAAGAGAAGTTAAGTGGCTTTTTTAGCATTGTTGGTACAGTGCATAAGAGGATTTTCAATGCTCCCAGATGGTAATGAAATGAAGGAGGAAACAGTAATTGCAAAATAGCCGGCGACCTATTACTTTTATCCTACTTGAACAAGAGATGGTTAATAACTTAGATATGGATTTTATATATATGGAAGTACTACTGAATTGTGAATGTTTAGTATGATTAATAAAAAATATGATCGGATTAACGATCATTGGTTTCCAATGATGTCAAAATCACAAATGGTCTGTTTTACTCCATTACTGAAGTATTACATAAATGCATTACTCATTAGTTGCAATACATACCACCAAATAAAGTCGGTGAATAAAAACTGAGCCGGAAAGCGAAAGCCAGGTTTGGTGGTGGAAGGGTGGTGTGAGGGACAATTTGTTCCTCGTGCTGCAAGGGTGAAGTTGATGGTAGTCAGCAATATTGCAGTGACCCAAAACTAAAAATGTCAGTCCTATTTTTCTTTATCGGGCCGTTATAGGGTTCATACCAACACAATCTCTTTCTGTACTGTCGTCCGCTATGACAGTTCTTGTCACATTTACTCCATGCACTCCACTGGCTCCAGTATCCGTAATCTATAAAAAGCATGCAACATTTTAATTTCTTCAGTCATGAGTTACGAATTTATAATGTTAAGCTCTAAAACTGTAAAAAATCCCAGTCGTGAAAACGTCTCTCAGTGAAAAGGTAAAGCTGTCCCAGTACCTGCAAATGGAGTGTCTGGTCTTTCAAAAAAAATATTAACAAATAATTATAATGTGTGCGAGAAGAGATCGGAAACCCTTTCAAATTCGTAAAATTACAACAAACAGGTAATTTAAGCCATCTGATCGGATGAATTACACTGTAAAGGCGGAAAAGCAGGCAAAATATATCAGTATCATTATCTACACTGTCAGGCATTATTTTAACATAGTAAAATGATAGGAAAATAATTTTAAAAATTTGATATTCCTTCAATAAATCATTAAATTTTAAATGCTTCTTAAAACGATCATGTAGGAAGGAACAATGATTTTACCGGACAATCTGTTTATTAAGGCAGCACTAAATATCATTTATAGTATTTCAGTTTTAG
>JAOBRH010402278.1:0-11214 GCA_027575125.1 Umimayanthus parasiticus | reverse complement strand
CCATCGAAATTTGAATTGGCTTCTCTCGATTTTTGACCAGGCCAGTACTCTTTGAGGCTGGGCCAGTAAATCTTGACAGTCACTGGCCCGAATGGCCAGTGACTTCAGATGCTTATTGTTGAGCCCTGAAATTGAATATAGCATTACAACTGTAGTTGCTTTAACCCTTTCAGCCAAAGCCAATTGATCAGCAGCTATTTTCTCCTTCTCAATATCAAAACAAAAACAAGTACTTCCAATACGAGAGTTTGGGAACTGATAACATTCAACAAACTCTCTAAGATAATATTCCTCACAATTTGTTGGAAAGAAAAATCTAGAGACACGAAAAGAATATTAAGTAGCAACACATCATATGTTGTGTTTGGGGCTAAAAGGCTTGGGGTTGGGTTTGTTTCTACAAATAATTAAAAGGGTTTTTACCTGATGGAGGTTGTTTGCAACAGATATTCGCAGTTCTTGTCTACTTCCTGCAAGATTTATATTTGGTGCACCTCCCTGTCTCCCTGACTGTCGCCACCTCCTTCTCCTACCCTGGTTCTGTGGAGTGCCTTGCACCTGCTGCCACTGGGCCCTTTTGTTAGCACTGGAAAAGATTCATGAAAAGACCGAGATACTTTAACCTGCATGCTGTGCCCAATACAATAGTCATTCACCACTGATTTCGTTACTCTGAGTGGTGCCTGGGCCAAGGTTTTGGCTCTGCGTCTTTTTATTTTTAGTTCTATTTCTTGTGTTCTAATAGTTTATGTGTGTCTGTGTCTGTTTATGTTTATGTGTGTCTGTGTCTGTAATAGTTTATGTGTGTCTGTGTCTGTTTATGAAGTGTAGATCAAAGTGCAGTGGTGAGTACATAATGTCCAGATCCAAACTCAAAATGGCCCCAGTTTGATTCCCGGTTATTTTATCTAGAACTCTCTTGTTTCCCCTTGAAGTAAAAAAGTGTATTAATTACTTATTTTCTTTTTTATCCCTTTTCACTTCAAAATAGAATGTCAGTATCATGTCAATATCACAGAAAACAGCTAATGTTGTATAGCATATTATAAATCTGGTTTTAAAAAGCTACTAAATACATGTACACTCTTAGTCTTTTGATCAAACTAAGAACATGATCATCACTCTTAGTTGACCAAACTAAGAACATCATCAGGTTCAGCCAAATTTTACACATTTAAGTACCAAAAAGAGTGCAGATACCGTCCACTTTCTAGGACAAGGATGCACCATGAGACAGGATTACTGTTCTGTTGCATATAACTTTAAGTTGGTGCATATTTCCTTCCCAAATCTGTACATACAAATTGTGGTGGACAGGTGAGACGGTAGTGCAAATATATATAGTATAGGTCGCACAAATACATTAAAGTGAAGTAGTATACTCTGCTTCAATCTGTTAATTGCCAAGCCTACAATACGCTAAGTTACGCCATTTGTAGCTTCAAATGAGATTGACAAAGATACAAATACACAAAGTCACAGACTAACATGCCACCTATGGAAGTGTTGCCTCCGCAATTCTCAAAAAATTAGTGCAAATTTATGTGTACCAACCTCTTGTTAAGATACAAAATACAAGTGAAATAAATTATGTATTTAAACACATACTTCAGTACTTACTCTAGCCGTGACTTTGCCCGAGGATTGCTGATGTTTACGGTTAACATAAGGTCTTTGCTTGGTCGCTTCAGGGCAGGTCTGAGGACAGGGTCGTAAACAGATATACGAAATTAATGTATTGTGAGAATCAACGTCTGATACTAGTAATCATGAGCTTTTTATTGACAAATATATATAATAATTTATATGAACACAGCAAAAAAATGGGTTAAAATTTGTGACAATAGTCTTATTAACATTACCCTTGGTTGCTAAGAGAATGCATTATTTTTCTGGCTGACAGCAACATACATATTAATTAGATACACTGGTTTGGTACATGTAGATGTAAACCTCTGGCTAAAACCCTACCTAAACATTCATCAGGTACACCCCTAAGAAGCACTCCCCCTCTAGGTACTCCTGAGATACCGGTTTGGTACACCGCTTGTAACACCCTACCCAAACACTGGTTGGGTATACCCCCGGGAAGCAAGCACTCCCCCTCTAGGTACCCCTGAGATATTGGTTTGGTACAGGTATACCCCTCAGTAACATCCTAAATGAACATTGGTTTTTTACACCTGAGATAATGGATTGGATGGGTATACCCTTGGATAACACTCCATTCAAACCTTGGTTACTAGGTATCCTAGGAAGCACTCCCCATCCAAACATTGGTTGGGTATGTCCCTGGGAAGCACTCCCTATCCAAACATTGGTTGGGTATGTCCCTGGGAAGCACTCCCCATCCAAACATTGGTTGGACATATCCCTGGGAAGCACTCTCTATCCAAACATTGGTTGGGTATATCCCTGGAAAGCACTTCCCCTTTAGGTACCAGTACCCCTGATTGGTGGGTAAAACACTTGCTAAGCAGTGGTTGGGTAAACCCCTAGGAAGTACTCCCCCTCCCTGAGATACTGGTTGGTATACATGTACCCCTGAGCAACACCCTATCCAAACAGTGGTGTTACAAAAAATTGTATGTTATTGTTATTCATTCCAGAACTTTCTAAAACTACTGTTAGAATCGTCTAGAACGGTCTGGAACTCTTTAGAACATTTCGCTTACATTAAGAACATTCAGGAACTTTCCATAGAATATTCTAGAAGCATTAGAATTGCTTACTCAAAGTGTGATATTCTGGAACATTCTAGAACATTTAGTGTTTACAATTAGAAACCGTGATGTAATTTCCTAAAATAGCGTACGTATGATGTAATGTTTCTAAATATGGATACTTTCGGGACTTTCTGGAATATGGACTAAAACGTACCGGTATATAAGACAAGCTAGTTTGGATGTGAAAAAGAAAGTGATACGAGTATACTCAACGAGACCAGTGAAGTTCTGAAGATTAGTCCAGTGGGACGTGTGCATCAGCTATTGTTGTGGATAAGCCACGGAGTTTTGTAAGTTTAAAGCATACGTTGTGTGTGGATTAAATTCATCTGTTGTGTTACCGCCAGTCCTGCGTTCAGTCACGTAACAAGCAACCTGTCTCCTGACCGAAACTCGTAACAAATGGCTAGCTATACCCCTGGGAAGTACTCCCCTTCTAGGTACCCCTGAGATACTGCAGCATTCCCACCAGCCTAAAACAGAAGGGTGCTGCAACCTTTTGTTTTTTGTAGTGCCCTCTTGTTTTTTCCAGCACCCAAATTGATCTTCTGTCGAAAAGAATATTAAATTTTTTGAGCTATTTTGGACCACAAACTAGACTCGAACTATGTGCAATTGTGAAATTAGATGATGAAATGAGTTCCTGACAAACTAACTAGAATGAATCAGCAACTGGTACTGTCAGTGGTATCACTCTTGGCGTTGGCTACACCTGTCACAGCACTAGCATAACCATGTCTTCTTGTTCAGCACATGCAAATATCGACTTAAGATCAGTTTTTCCGACCGAAACAGCAGTTAATGTCAATAGAATCAACAGAAAAGCTAAGCAAAGGAGCACAGAAGTCAGATGAAAAATCTGATTGCCATCATGCTCAGTTTGACATATATCGTGGTGAAGAGAATATCTGCAGCTGTTGAACAGAGATAACAAAGATTTTATTACATGCAGCTTGTGCAAGAAATTCAAAACTGTTGGTGCAAATGAGAAAAATGCGTGGACAACTGCAGAAGGATACAATTATTTTTTTTAACATCTGACTACTCCAACTATGAAGAAGGGTAAATTGCAAGGCACATGCAGACCCTGGCATGGAAATACCCTAAAACTTGCAGGAAAGCCGAAACCACTAATGTCTTTTCAACCAGGGGCTAAATTCACTGGCAAATCCTCTTGAAAGTCTTTATCAACCCCAAAGGCGGTCGCATCATATGCACAATAAACACTTGATTATCCTATATGCAAGAACAAATAATTTTTTATCTACAAGTTTAGCTTTTTGCCCAGGGCAACTAGACTCTGGAACAGTCTCCCAAACTCTTTGATTAACAGTAACAACATAGAGGCTTTTGAGGTGACAATCAAAGAAGCTGTGCAAACATATATTATTGTATTTGTATAGGTCGCACAATACGTTAAAGTGAAGTGAAGTGATGTGTTCAATCCGCTTTTAAAGATAAAGTGATGGGCCGTGCGAAGTGACAATCACATGTGGAAACCACCAAGTTCGAGGCGCAGAGGTGCTCCCGATCGAGCAAGCAGCAAGAAGTTATTTGCTGCATCTACCTCTCAGCTTCAGTAGCGCAAATGTGTGCTGATTTATAAATTTACTTGTTCATGTAGAAGATGATCAATTATAATAATAATAATAATAATAATAATAATAATAATAATAATAATAATCTTTTATTAGGAAAGCTTTCATCACATTACAGTGGTTTTCAGAAAGTTCCTATCTAAGATTAAAAACTTTAAGTACATATATATAAAAAAACCCACTAAAAACACTTAATCTATTTAAATGTATCATTTGTTTCACTTTCAAACAATTTAAATATTTATTAAAAAGTAACTGACAATAGATTAAGCACTGTAAGAACGGCCGTGCTCTTGACAAAATGGACATGTATTTTTATGCATTTTCATAAACTTGCAGTTACCTCGAAAGCTAGCCTCACTAGATTTTTCCATATGTTGCAAGAGTCTTACACATTATAAGTATCCAGAAATAATTATTAACTTGAACAATTCATAATCAAAGTTATGTAGACTTACATACCTATTTCTATTCCTGTTCTTATTCACACCTTGTGGTATCCTATTTTGAACCTTTTGTGACCTGTTTCCCTATTTCATAAAAGAAATAAAATAATGCATACATGTATCAAAATACAAAATCAAACATGATGGAAATTCAGCAAATAATAATTAATATACTGTATGATTGATTGATTGACTCAGTGGTACTACCCGACCAGTATCGTATATGTATATAGTAAGTACTGGCCAGTATCGCAGGTCTTCAAATGGAAACCTTTTAAAACAACTTTTAAAATTAACTCCCTCCAAGTTTTTCAAAATCTATATTCTCCTTATAGTACATCGAAAGTCATACAAAATACCTGTAAGCCCATTAGTTGTGAGAACAAACGAATAGATCATTCAAGGCGAATCTATTGTAAAATACCAAATTGTTTCAACTAACTTTTGAAGCAATAATTTTATTGTACATGTATCAATGCTGAAAAGATAAAGGTAATTAATTTTATCAATTTGTCAACAGTTTGGGGTAAAAGGGCTAAAACTGTGAATTCATTGTCTTTTATTTGGTAAAGTAAAAGTAAAGACACTTTATTTATTGAGATACTGAGCACATTTACATTCATAGGATGTACTCTCCCATGTGGCCCTCATCACCACAACACCGGCATTTATAGCTTACATGTACTCCTATTGACAAGTGTGTGGGTTCTTTCAAGTCCCCCGATAGAATGTTGAGACTTAAGGCCAACGGCTTAATGTCACTGTCCACACACAGTGCGGCAAAACAAAGCAGTCCAAAGTTCAACCCTCAACAAGCACAAGGCTGAGGATTGAACCCAGGACATGACCTTGGTTGGCAGTCAGAGTTCTAACAAACTGTGCTAACTTCACACAAACAGTCTGATCATAACTACAGTTTAATTCAGTGAAGTACAACTAAAGTTAATATTGCTTTACATGTAGTTTATTGATAATAACTATAAAATAAATCAGATATAACACACATTCTGATTTGCTGGGGTGACGTTTATGTATCTGCACAAAGCACACAAGTGGTGTCACAACATGACCTTTATTGATTTTAAAGTATCGAAAATGGAAGGATTTCCTAAGTTTAATTTGCCTTTGACTTTTAAATTAGTTTCTGTAAGAATTCAAGATTCAGAGCAGCAACATGCTTGTGACATACCAAACTGCCTGTGAAAGACGAGAAACTAACAACTATTGGCACCAAATAATAATGTTGGGTGATGCGTTGCCAGAGTCATCACCTGTTCAGTTTGCATTTGAAGTGAAGAAGAAGCAGAAGTACAAAGCATGAAGGAGCTCAACTGAATGATTCAGCTGGTTTAAAAGGGAGCAGGACTCAAATACAGAGGAAATTAGCTCAATGAGAGTTAGAAGCAAAAAATCAGCAAGTGTTTCTTGAAACTTACAACGGTGACAAGAAACAAAGTTTCTGGGAAGACTTGAACTGAAGAGTAAATGAATTTCAGGCTCGCTGAGAGCTGAGTGATGAAAAACACTTCAAATAGCTACTTAAAACGCTTGTTGGGTATATCAAACATAGCAGAAATGTACAATACTCTGAACTTGAATGTTTAATACAAGAACAAGTTTGATGTTGATCGACATTAAGCTATAATGGGTCATTTATCTATTATCAGTACCGCCTGAAGTTGCTCTAAACAGTTAGTACTAATTACACATTCTTTTGTCTTCATCTTTCTTTGTTATTTATTCCAACAACAAATTAGACTACTGTTTGTACTCTTGTTGAAGAATAAATGCTAGTTTCCAATTCAAATTAAGTGTCTTAAAAATGAACTATGAAACAACTTTATCAAAAATTTCATTAGCAGTGTAGTTTGACAAGTATAATTATGTAATAAAACTTTGCTTGATACATGTATTTCCCACACTTGTTTATTTGGCTAACTTTATAAAAGCAATGTAAAACTCGCCTGCTTGCATACTATGTTTAGTTATCGAAGCAGCACTTGAGAACTTGTAAGTACTGACTTGAGAAGTGTGAAGAAGCACTCGGCTGCACCTTGTGCTACATGTACTCCAGCACTTTTCTTGTGTACTTACAAATTCCCCATTTGCTTCTACTGTATAACTCAACATTTATCACGTGGCCTCATTTTATATTTCTATAATGCATTACATCCAATAATGGTAATTGAACTAAGATAATCAGTGCATTTTGTTCTAAAATCATTCAATAAAATGTGGATTATATAAATATGAGTGCAAAGCATGAGTTTGATTTGTTTTCACACAAAAATGGCACAACACAAATCATTAATCAGAATAAACTTATGTTTTTAAATGGACAAGATTAACATAATTACCCTATGTATATTAGTGAAGAGTAATATTATGGATAACGTTTCTTTCATTGCTGTGAAATTGATCTGTCTGTTTCATGGGAGAACGAGTGCTCCCAATTAAGTATATTCCATAGTTCATAACATCTTAGCATCAAGTCAAGGTGAGTCGGTGTTTCAAAAAGTATTAATTTATATAATTATGCAGCCTTAAAAAATATTGTTCTCAGACTAATATGAAACAAAAAACCCAATTTATTCAGTGCATGTCAAATTGTCAAGTTATACTGCTTCGTTCTCACCAGCCGAAAACTGAAGGGCGCTGCGCCCTTTTGTTTTTACCAGCACCCTTTTGTTTTATGTAGCACCCTCTTGTTTTTTCCAGGGCCTCTTTGTTTAATCAGTTGATTTGCTGTTCAAAAGATTACTTTCGCTAACTTTTTTGAACCATTTTGAAACACAAAGTTAACATGATTTAAACATCTCTGCTAAATAAATGTAAGATTGTCGATACTGAGCTTGTGACGAATTAGAATAAATCTACAACTGATACTATCAGCAGCATCTCTCTTGGTGTTGGATCCACAATCACAGAACAAGCATGCACATGATCACGATGTCTTTCTGTGCAGCACACAATTTATATTTACAACATCTCTTGAGAACAAAAGCAAAGCTCAACTTTTCATAAATTTTCCAGCAATTAATATCAACTGAACCAGCATGAAAGCCAAGCAAAGGAACACAGAAGGCAGACAAAAAATCTGATCACCTCATTTTCAGTTTGTATTTGACCCTGAAGCAAACAAGACTTCTCAACGATAGTTTAATCAAACCTCAACAATGAATGAGTCCTAATACACAGAAAACAGATAGTATACATTCATATGGTAATACTAAAGGACTAAATACAGGATAACGAGAATCAACTTACGTAGTGACATGATTATAAGGGTAACAAATTACAAGAGATACCCAGTGTTTGTCAACCAAAACAACATATCCGACCAGTGTGTTCTTCACCTGGTCAGCAGTTATAGTTTATGAGTAAATGATTAACTAAAGCCCAATAATACTAGTCTTGACTTGCCAGTAATCGGTAACTCTGCATCTCCTCCCCTCCAGTTAGAGGGGCTATAAATAGTGTTCTATAGAGCACTTGGCAAACTCAATGTCCTATCCACTTGCCCGTTTCTGGCACAAAACGTTTTGGTGGCCGTCATTTGCGAGTAAGGCGTGATTGCATGTCCTGCGCTGGTGTGGGCAGTGATATTGGCATTGGTAGAAGAGGATTGGGGTTGAATGTGCCACCCACTGGAGGTGTCTCTTGGCTTGAATGGCCTGCTAGATCTTGCTCGGGAAATGTGTTTGCCGTGAGTGGCGGTGATGGGGGATCCTCAATGGTAGGTGCTTTCACTGGTGTGCACAGCCACCTTCCCTGTCGCACGTTCTTCCATTACCAGTTGGAGCGGCATGTGTGACTGTGGTTGGTGTGTCCGAGAGTGCTGGTCAAGGTGTTCAATGCTGGCAGTGTGAGGTGCTGCTTTGAATAGCTGGGGAATACATGTAATGTGAGTGGCTGGCGCGTAGGCACACAGCAAGCAACGATTATGCAGAGTTAGGCATCCAGATCCGTCAACG
Organism: Umimayanthus parasiticus; assembly: GCA_027575125.1. NCBI lineage: Eukaryota > Metazoa > Cnidaria > Anthozoa > Zoantharia > Parazoanthidae > Umimayanthus > Umimayanthus parasiticus. The sequence goes on along the minus strand of JAOBRH010402278.1, from coordinate 2,470 downwards.
TTAACTCTACTCTGGTCAGGCCTGGTTGACTCAACTACATGTACATGTATTGTACCTCTCTGGTTCGCTTCTGGAGAAACACTCTCTTGCCGATGGATAGTGGGTGGAGTGGTCTTCAGTGAGACTTCAGGGATTCTGTGATGCAGGCAATTCGTGTTCAAAGAGCCTCCTCCTTAGCTGCTCAGGCATGGTGCCATAATTAATGGGCGAATGTAAGGATTGGAGAATGTTTCGCAGGGGGTGGCTAAAACTTACCTGGGCTGGAGAAAGGTTGCAGTCTGGACCTGGTGTGTTGCGTAACTGCAATATGGCACACAGGAAGTGATCATGGTCTAGGTTGCCTGTGGATCCGGTGTTGGACATTAGAAGGTGCTTCGCCATTTTCACTGCAACTTCCTGCTCTGCCATTCGATTGAGGTAAGCCAGCAGATGATTGGTGATGATGTATGCCCCAAAGGCGCAGGAACTTCTCTGTATTGCCCACTATGAACTCCGGGCCACCGTTGCTGGATATCTCCTCTGGGACACCAAATGTTATAAAGAAGGAACACAGGTGACAAACTAGGCCCTTGGAGCCCACGAGCTCCTTGCCAGTCAATGAACATAATTAAAGTATCTCCACCCAGCCCAAGAGTTGATCTCCTACTACCAGGTAGTGGTAGCCATCATAAGCAAAGAAGTCAGCGAAGACTGCCTCAAATGGGGTGGAGGGTGGTAGGGATGGGAGTGGAGGCGTGGTGGCCTGTGATGGGGCATTCTTGTTGCAGTCAGTGCATCCCTCTCTTGTGTTGCAAATGTCCTTAGACATCCCTAGACAATAGCGTATGCATGTTGTTCCATCATGGAGGTACTTTGGTGAGCAGCATGAAGGTGTTGTAGTATTTGGGTGCAGAGTGAGGTGGGGACAACTACCCGACCTTTGTATAGAAGCACACCATCGTGAACAAAGAATGATTCATATGTGGGCCAAAGGCTTACCAGTGCAGGGTCATTACTTTCAAAGCTTGTACTCCCTTGTTCAATTAACTGGAGGATGTGGCCTTAGGATGCATCCGTTGTCATTTTGTGTGAGATAGGAGGGACCATGAGATAATGCCAAGCTCCTGGACATCGTTGCGAATGGAGGCCAATAGTGCAGATTCTTTTGCATCAGGTATGCTGGGGGAACCAAGGGAGTTGCAGTTCACAGAGCCTGAAGGCGAGGGATGCCTTAAGGCTGCATCAGAGGCGTGGTTGGTCCTGCCTGGTCGGTGCACAATGATGGTACATGTACATAAGGTTCGCTGCTTCAGTCTGAACAGGTGGGAGTTCGTTATTTCATCTAGAGTACGGTTGCCAAAGATCTTGGTTAGAGGATTGTGATCCATGGCGATAACAAGATTGTTGCATCCTTTCATGAAGTTTACATTTGCTCAAGGCAACTGCAAGCACTTCCCCCTCGATGGCTGCATAGCATTGCTCTGCTGAGGACAGGAAGCGGGAACCCGCCAGGGTGATCCTTCATTCCCCAGGGGCAGCTGCAGTGTTGTTGAAGGGAAGAAGTAGCCAATGCCCTGGTGAGACAAGTCAAGAGAGAGGCAGGTTCGGTGCTGCATGTCGAAGATTTCTACTCCTTGGCAAATGGCTGTGGCTATAGTATAGCATCCTTAGAGGACTGGAATGCTGCTTCAATCTCAGGTGACTATGAGAATTGGCAGCAGGCGCTTAGGAACTGATTGATGTCAGTCACAGAGGGAACTCTCTAATGGCACTGAGGTACTTCGGTAGTGGCTCAATCATTGAGTTGGATACCCTGAAGTGAAGCCAGCCAAGTCAGTGCTTCTCTCGGTGAACTGAAATTTGTTGGGGTTCAGCATGATGCCAGCTTGCCCAACATGTGTGAGCACGTCAATTGTCCTCCACCAGTGCTGCTCCAGGTCAGTGTTGTGGTGAATGCTATCACTGACGCACTGTTTCTTACACTTGAACGTGGAGAGGACGGCATCAAAGCGGTGATTATAAATTTTGTCTCCCGATGATAGGAAGCCTTGAGGTGCCCTCCTGTAGCACCAACACCCAAACAGTTTGATGAACTTTGTTAGGTGCCAATCCGATTCTAGGGTGTCAAGTGCCAAATGACTTGCAAAAAATAGGAAAATAGGAATGAAAATGCTGAAAAATATGAAAAAATAGGAACTTTCTCTTCAAAATAGGAAAAAAATAGAAACATTTCTTTAATTTGCACTCTGACATCTACCGATTTATAATGATGTGAAAACCACTTTTGTAGCTTATTCCCATGCACACTGCTTAAATCCATAAATGTTCTGTCCCTATATCAATGAGCAGCAAAGAAAATCCACGAATCTTTACATTGCATATCAATCAATGCATGTGCATCAACAAAACATAACTCTCGGAAAACAAGTCACAACTTCAACTATACAGTTATAACATCATCCGTCACAAAAGTGACAGCTCTTAACTCGAT